>VDFB02178072.1:0-18273 GCA_007258455.2 Sequoia sempervirens | reverse complement strand
AAATTTTAATTTCGCGATTTCTTTTCATTTATTTATTTATTATTTTTTTTAACATAAAAGGATATTTTTAACAATACTTTTTTTTAATATTTAATATCATATTCAAAAACTCAAAATCTATGCCGAGCATAGTACGGCCATAACTTTGTCCTAAGCAAAATTTTGACCCACTAAATAACCAGTATAGAAAACAACAAAATAACACAAAATACTATATATATATATTAGCATACCAAATAAAAGTACAGAGGGCTAAAATATAAACAATAGAATAAAAATACAAAGCAATGCATACATTCGTTCATATATCAATATATTTACAAAACCTTACAATTATTATTCTCAACAAGGAAATCTTTTCTACAATCCTATTATTGTTAAGTTGAACATTTCATAAGATAAAGGTTTTTGTTTTGATAAATAGGAACAGTTCAATAACTCTTTCTTTCAAAAATTCTTAATCTAATATCTCTCACTAATTTTTCAATTCAAACAAGAGTTTATTTTCCTTATTCACATAAACCATATTTACTAAATTTGTTTTGTTTTCTTTGAAGCAAAAGATGAAGGAGGAAATACTAAAAGGAAAATATAAGTGGAACCTGATGTCCAGCGCTTATTCGAAAGTCTGAAGATGCCTGCTTGATTCTGATGACCTCGAAGAGTTCCTTGATCGTGCCTCCAAATCTCCTCTACAGAATTTCGCCTTCGACTTGAATCCTATTTTGTTGTTTAGAAGACTCTCCAGACATTCACCAGAAACAGATTGACAATCTCTCTCTAAAACTCTCCTCCAAATACAACAGAAGATTTCCAATACCCTTTCTAAATTTTTAGAATACAAAGCCAATCTCTTGCACCACTTCTGTAAAAAAATCCCTCTGATCTTCTCTGTGTGTCCCCCAAAACTCTTAATTAAAAAAGAAATAATAATATCCCTCCTCAAAAACTCTAAAAATAAAAAATAAAAGAAAATCATTCTTTAAAAGCCAGCTTTATACTCAAATCTATATTCTTATTGGCTCACACAATCTTTTCATTCTTTTATTTGTTTTATTGTTTTTATTTCTATTTTTTTGCAGCTTTCCTTGCACATCACTTTACTTTATTTAATTTAAATAAATTATTCCTCATAATTATCCACCACCGCTAATTTATTAAAACAATTGAGTTTCTCATATTAATATTTAATTTTTATTTAATTGAAATATATGATTTTCAAAAAATTATTAAATCATCTAAATATATATAAAAAGAATTTTAATCTAACATTGAAATAAATAATTATTTCCATCATTAAAATGAATCATAACTTATAAAATGCCACCCTGACAAAATATGACAAAACACATAACACAAAACACAAATGACGACAATTACACAAAGTAAACAATACCAAACAAACGAGACGATCTGACATCATGGGACGGGAGGACTTCATCGTCACCTCTGTTTCAACATTTAACCATTGGGCTATTGGTGCTCGCCCTGTCCTGCCGAAGCAGGTGGAATCAAGACTTGTACCTGCAATACCTGCATACAGATGAAGTTGTGTACATGTGCATACATATATATATATAAAATCGAAGCATTAAATTAAAGCACTGCATTGTGAGAAGGAATCGCAACATAACAGGGCACTCGCGAACGAGTGATGCTATGTTGTCCTTCATCACACCTATTCTAACAATTATACTATAACCAATCAATTAATATTCCTAACTAACAATCATCACATAACATAATTTATTAAATCATTGCATCATAATATAATTCTGAAAATCAACTAACATCTAACCAACCACAATGTCATGTGCAATAATCAAATCCTCAAGTGTATAAACATAATCACCAACAGTCTACTAATGGAATAACAACATCATCAAATGTCTAACTATCCAACTCACACAATAACAGTATCATCACAATCACAAGTAGCAAATCAACGATAGACAATAAATCCAAACAGAAAAGAGGAGGGGTACTCACAAAGAACCCTAATGCAAAGTTAATGCAAGCTAATTCTAGGATGATGAAGGACACCAAACTTAGAAAAAAAAAGTATTCAAAATTTGACAATATCTACACTCAAGATCAATATAAGGATGGATGAAATATGTCTAAATATGATGCCTAAATGAAATAAACTAATGAAAAGTTATTTATTATTAATGCAAAACCTAAGAAATGTAAGTTTTTTGAAAACACATTGAGATATGCAAAAAACCTTGAAATGAAGGTAAATTATAACAAAAACTGATGAAACTCATGGTGTGCACCTAGAGGCTAAAACATGATGGAATATAGGTCTTGAATCCTAAAAAATGTGATGTAGAAGACAATTGGGACACTTGTGCGAATCTGGGCAACTTAATCCTAGATTTGGAAAAACTAATCTAGAGCTTGTTTTGGCCATTTGAATGGGTATCAAAAACTACAAAAAACACTAAAAAATAATTTTAGTGGGACTAAGTTTCCACTATTGGAAACTTAGTCAACTTCTAAATTTCTTAAAATCTAAAAGTAGAAACGAAAGCCCTCGTTCTGCACTTCACTTCTTAATAGGTATCTAGTTCTGAGACTTTGATTTTTGGCACTGTAAATGACTTTTTGTTGATATCTTGACTTAGTCAACAAGGAGATGTCTTCAAAAAAAATTCAAATTGATCTTTTATTATTTCCAAGCCTTCAAGATACCTAAATATACAAACACACAAGGAAAGATAAAGAGATGTTGGGTGTTAGGGTATGGGGGTTTTCCTTGGTCAAACCCCTTTTTAGGTAATTAAACAAAAATAAAGAAATAATGTAATGAAGCATGAAATAATGGAATTATTACCTTTCCATGAATATTTATCTTGATTTTTTGCAACAAAAAATGATGAATATGCCCTTGAATGTCTTAGAAATCTATCTCGATGACTTGGAATGTTAAAAGCCTAACTTTCTTAACTTGAGATGTCCAAGATAGATGATGAATAAGATGAATGAGTTATGAATTAGGGTTTAGAAGTCTATCTTTATAGGCAATCCACCTAATTTTCCTGTTAATTTGATCCCTAAGGTGTACATGAAGGAAAAATAAACTTAAATTGCATTTTTCCCTCTCAAACCTCAAAAATAGCCCAAATGGGACCAAGTTGCTAGGATGTGCGACTTAGTCCCACATGGATGGGATTAATTCACCTAGATGGGAAATTTAGTCCCATGGGGGTTATTTTTCTAGCTAGATTGTCATGGAGTGAAGAAATCCATTTGTTATGTTGATTTCATTACGTCTTTGGTCAAATTAATCGTTGGGATGCACAATATGGGGCCATAGGGCCTATTAATGATGATGTAAAGAGTAATTAAGGAAAGGGATACAAAGTTCAATCTGAATGTGTGATTAAATATACTTTACATTATTAAAATGAGATCCACATATCCTAGAAAGGCACACCATCTAATGTGAATGTGTAAAACACATTAAAACACTAGATTAAGATTAGGTTTATGTAACAATACTTCTAGATTAATGTGATAATGAAATTAAATACATTTTACAATATTGAATTAGGTAGAAAATAGGTCCATTAAGTCTAGAGAAGTGTGAAAGTGTTTTACAACACCTTTAGAAGACATCGTTTAATGCATTTTATTTAGTTTTCGAGGGTCCAAGACCTAATGTGGTTGTGTAAAAAACCTCACAACACTAAATCAAGGCCTCACTAAGTCCAATTTTTTGTTAATTATTCCCATGTCAATCAAGCAAAAAGGGATACCTTTTTCGTTTCCATAGTTAGCCCCCACATTAGTGAGAGGATGAAATTGCTTCAAACTCATACTAAAATAGACATTCAAGAAGGGGTCCAATCATACCAATGTGGATGGTCTAAGATGAAAAATATCAAAGGAGGTTGTGCAAGCCCCCAAGATCCGAATTCAAACCAACATAAGCTCAAAAGAACACACACAAGGTGAATGATTTGTAGCAAAACAAGATATGTGACCATGCAATGACAATAACTTATCGAAAGAATAAAAGAATGAAAATAGAAAGGTGGATCAAGCTTCAACCATTTTTCCAACATGTTTTGGATTAAATCTAGGCTATTTTTCCAAAACTGCATGCTCACTCTAAGATGATGGTGTGGCTTAGGGAAAAACATAGGTTAGCATATTAGAGCTGGAACAAAATAACCCAAATAAAAGAAATGAAGAACAAATGAGTAAAAACATGAAAACAAGGAGAAATATCACCCAATGTCTTCAAAATTCATGATTAACCTCCATTGCATGTTCTCTATTTGCTACAAGTAGATATTTTCCCTCAGATGTGTGATGAACAACCTATAATAATGCCAATGTCCTAAGAAAATGTCAAATTGATTCTATCAAAATGCTACACAATGCAACTATGAAGAAATCCAAAAGCATGAAGTCAAGAAATTCCAAGATGTCAAGATGCCAAGAGATGAAGTGTCCAAATGAAACCAAAATTTCCATTTTATAGAAAAGTCAATTTTGGATGAATGGCCAAGATTGAAGATTGAAAAATTCCCTAAGATAAATGGTTAAGATTGAATGTGACAACCCACAATTAGGATTAGGGCAAAAGTAGGGAGAATTTTAAATGAATGGTCAAGATTTGATTTTAGAAAATCAAATCAAGGGACATGATTGCATGTGACAAGGAGATAAGAATAGCATGGAAAAGGAAAGAGTTGGAAAATCAAATAATATTAGAAATTATTTCATTTATGGAGGATAGTTGTCATTTTGAATTAAAAATTAATTTAATTCAAAAGGTGGGGCCATGTGACAGTAAATAATTAATTTGAAATTATTTACTAAGAGAAAATTAGAAAGTGGGACAATTTTTTTTTTAAATATTTAAAATTAGGAGAATGCCAAGGTGGACAATAATTAAATAAATTAAATAAATTATTTAATTATGAGAAGACATTTAGAAGTTAATGACATATTTAAGTAAATAATAAAATTTATGTATTTAAATAATCATAAGGAAATAATGGATAAGAGATAATTAAATAAATTTAGGAATTTATTTAATCATAAGGAGACATTAGAGAATTAGCGACTTATTTCAATAAATAAATAAAATTTATTTATTTAAATAATGAAGAGGAATAAAAGACATGAATTAATTAAATAATTATGAATTATTTAATTAATAGTTGAAATTGGACCATAATACATAATTACATATTTTAATTATGTTAGGAAGAAATATGGAGAAAATAGAATTTGTAGGCCTAGGTCATTTTTACATGTCTACATTTTCCCCTCTTTGTCATAATGCATCACGTCACCTTGTGACAAAGAAAATTCAGTCAAAAACATGCCCCAACGAAGGTATGGAGTATCTATGCCCCATCAGGAAAATTTTCAAATTTTGGCCTAGTGACAGAAAAATTTGGAAAGTGTCTAGTCAAGTCAATTTGATGTCTAGAAAATCAATGGCGCAATTCGTTTTAGATTTTAACATGTTTAAAGTAGTAAATGGGATGGTCAAATTTGGTCAAAAGAGACTCCAATAATAAAATTTTCTAGAAAATCCCACTTTTACCCTATAAATAGGTCCAAAATGGGTGAAAAGTCAATTCTTTTTAACTTTTATTATTTGAAATTTGAGAGCTCGGAGGGAGAGGAGACTTCATGATGATGTTGATTCCAATGACCAAGCATTGCAAGAACATCGTACGCACCTTCAAATGGATAGAGGGCACACAACCACTAGTAAGTACCTTGTACCCACTTTGTAAGTTTCTTGTTTTGCATGCCTTTTTAGGGTTTAAAGTTAGGTCAATGAATGCATCACAATGCAAATTCAAGGAGTCCATTAATTTTAGGGTTAAAGTGGCACATTTACGAACCAATGTTATGCATTCACCGCTTCACAATGTAAATGATAGGTCTAGCGATGCAATCACTCTATCGCATCACAAACGTGAGACCATTCGACACAATTATTTTTACAATGATGCATATGATCTATGGAGCAACACAAGTGCTACAGGATGATGCATTTGTGAGCTAGTGTGACACAATCGCCTTGTTGCGATGCAAGTGAAGATTCAAATGATGCAATGGCCTTTGACATGACACATTTTATTATGACCAGGGTTGACTTTTGTTGTAGACTCAGATTCTACTTCTTTTTTATTAGATAGATGGTAATGATGATTTTCAAATGATATCCTCAGTCTCATTTCTACTTGTGTAGAGATGATTACCACTTATTTATACGTGTGATTTTAGGCCATCCATATATGGATTCAAAGATTAACAACAAGACATGGAGAGAAAATGACTGATGCAACTTGGACCATACTATGTGACCTACATGCCCATTGTCCAAGCAAATAGGGGACTATTGAAAACATTGGTTGAGAGATGGCACTCAGAGACGCGTTTACTCCACTTGTCAATAGGAGAGGCCACTGAGACACTCAAGGATGTGTATAGGATTTTACACCTTATGATCAAGGGAGAGTGTATTGTTTACAATCCACACTGGGGACAACACGTGATTATAGAGTGTTATGAGGGTTAAAGCACAAAAGTGTGTCACACTTTATAAAAGGAAACAACTAATTACGATCCAACTTTTAAACTTGAATCACTAAAATTGGCATATATGTTTTGAATTTTTGAAATGATGTAAACTAGTAAAATATGTATTTTTAGTATATTTTATGTTGTATTATTTTTTGCAAAAATTGAAAAATTATTTTAAACTAGTTTTTAATAAATTAACACTATAATTTGAGTTCTGATAAAATGCTGAAAAATGAAGTTGCATGAAGCGTCAAACTTTTTATAGTAAATTTTATTTTATTTTTCAAATTTTGTGTGTGTATTTATAACTTGAAACTTTAGTGCATGGATATATTTTTTTCTAATTTTGATAAGTATATAATTTTAAATAAATATGAAAATGTGCGTGAATCAAAAAATGGTTGTTTCCATCGACGTCAACTTTCATATTAAATATTTATCTAAAATGGAAAAAAAACTGTTCCATCTTGAAATAGATTCTTTTATCTAGTGCATCATATTTTTTTCAATTTTTTTAAATAAGTTTTAGTATTTTCCCTTGGCATGGTAATCGACCTAATATTTTGTGCTGATAACCTACTTTTAGTAAAAATAAAAAATAAAATATAAATAATAATTAAACTATTGAAATAAATATATTTTTGAAAACTACACTTATGGATCTACAAAAGGGTATTTTTATATTTTAAAAAAATGTTATTTACATTAGCAAGAGTTATTGAAACCTCAAGCTTTTCAAATAATTTTATTTTTTTGGCAAATTGGAATCAAAATGGTGCTCCATGTATTTTTAGCCAACAATTTAAGTTGAAAAAGTTGTGGAAGTATCTAACTTAGCTAGAATGAATCTTACTACATCATATGTTTGACCAAAATTGATTTTTAGTTAGAAATACTTAAATTAGGTTGTGTTGATAAGTCGGCTGAAAGTGTGACACAACTTTGTGCTTTTACCTATGAGGCTAATGATGGTGCAGGACTGGGCATTGAGGGATATGAGATTCGATGGGAGTTGATGGTGAAGCATTATCCTTGATGGAATGTGATTCTATGCACGTTGATTGCTGCTGTACTTATATCAGATCATCACAGACACGGGTTCCCTATTGGATGGGGAGATGTTCTTGTGACCATGAGTTGGGCCAAAAAATTTCACTTGGGGGCCATGTCTACTTGGTATGATTTATCATTAGTTGCATGATGTGGCCTATAGAGGTGCGCATAGTATTAGTTGTCACTAATATATTTTTACTCAAATTCTGACAAAATAGAATTTCAAACTTTCATTAGAATTATTTTGTCAATTTTTTGACGACCTTTGAAATGTCAAAATTTTGACCCAGCATAGCCGGCTGGGTTGAAATTTGGACATTTCAAAGTTTGTCAGAAAATTGATGAAATAATTTTGATGAAAGTTTGTCAAAATTATGACAAACTTTCATCAAAATTCGAGTCAAAATGTATTAGTGTGTGGTACCACACTACTTATGATCTAGGCTTGGGAGCATATCCATCTCTTTTGTCCTATTCAAAGACCATAGTTGGTTGAGGGGATGCCATATGTCTATCAGTATTGTGGTGCCCTATAGTAGACTAGAGTCAGGGAGACAGGATGCTAGCAGTATCAGATTGATACTCTGATGTCGTTTGTTTGGAGGCCTTATAGGGATTGCGCATAGTGGGTCAGAGAGGGTGATCATTTAGCATTCTACAGATAGTTTCAATATCTTATTGGTTGCACTATTTAGTGTCAACTTATTAGTGAGATGTACCTACCCCAACAGGTATTACGATAGTACGACGAGTAGCAAGATGTACCAGTGGGGACAACAAAGTATGCAAGATCATCCCAGGATACTATTTGGGGACCAACTATATCAGTTCCTTTGGAAAAGCAGTAGATTGATGGGCTATTAGCACAGTTGTGGGCCTCAAGTGGGGGTCTAGTGGATCTTGGTATGACAACGAAGTTTGATACATGGTGGTAGGCTCCCAGACCACAACCATTGACATACCCAGATGGGCAAGTACTAGTGGACAAATGATCAGTGATACTATAGGTGCACTAAGGAGGTTGAGGAGGCAGAGATGGCGGCAAGGGGAGGGGGAGAAATGGAAATTAAGGAGATGAGGGGAGAGGATATGGGGGGAGGGGTGGAGGAGATGGCAGAGGTAATGAAAAAGGTGACAAAGGAGATGGTGGGGGTGGATGGAGGAGGAGGAGGAGAGGAGGAGATGACGAAAGGTAGGGCAGGAGAGTATGCTAGGGTGTAGAGAGGGTGCCCTTAGATGTGATTCTTGGGGTGGTTGAGGAAGAGGACAGGGATGAGGGATTCAAACAAGAGGAGGAACAACCGAAGGATGAGGTTAGGTAGGAGGAGAAATAGCAAAAGGTAGAGGCTGGGTAGGAGGAGGAGGCCTTGGATGTTAGCGAAGGGGAGGAGGTAGTTGGAGGTGAGGAGGAGGTCAGAGGTGATAATGAGGAGTTGGAAATTAGTGATACAAATGATATGGATGAGGAAAAGAGACAACTGTGAGAGCACATGGTGGACAGAGAGGATGATATACCTAGAGGATTGCCTTTGCCACATGATGCTACTATTGATCAGATATTGGAAGATATGCAACAACAACTAGATGAGGCCACACCATAGATCATATCCCTATAGGCAGAACTAGAGGTCACACAAGTAGAGCGGTATCAGGCTAAGATCCGATAGTAGGAGGCACAAAGTTGGTGTGTAGATTTTGTAGAGTTATGTTCCAGACTAGTTAGGGATGTATCCAGGGAGTTAGCTAGGGTCAATGCTATGCAAGGCCAGTATCAGATGTTGTACGAGAGAGTAGTGTTGGCTGAGCACTGGGAGCCTAGTTTGTCTAGATCTTAGAGCAGGACAAGGAGTGGGTTAGGGAGTAGTAATTGGACACACAATAGCCGCATTCAAAATAGTGTGGGTGATTCTACCTCCTCAGGCTTTCATCAAGTCAGTAGTCCCATCACAGTAAGAGGCATTACTCAAGCCATATATCTAGTCATATTCATGGTTCATCTGCCTTAGGGCATAGGTTAGAGCGCAGCAATCACCAGTTACAGATCCATCAGCTTCACAGACTCTGTCTACCATGTCCACGATGCCATCAATTCTTGTCACAGAGCACTAGTCACCTCAGTCTTCTCCTTGAGGGGATGAGGAGAGCTTTTCCTAGGGCATTGACACTATTATCTTGTTGTTATATTTGAGACATTATGTTATGACATTTATATTTTGACCATCGAGCTTGCGAGCTCTATTTTTGGGATATCTCGTGACTCTATCCTGTGACATGATTTTTGAGATTATATATATGATGTAGTTTTGGCGTGGACTATATACTTTATGATATGTCATGTTACATTATGATTTTATTATGTCTATGATATATGATTTTATGATGATGATTATGACGATGCATTTTATATGTTATGTGATGTATCTAGTTGTGATGGTTATTTATGATTATATGCCATGATGATATTATGTTATTTATGATGTTTAGATGATGTTTTATATGGATGCATAATGTTTTGATTCTAATAAATTTCATGTTTATGATCATAGATGCATTAATGTATGAATATATATATATATATATATATATATATATATATATATATGGATAATGTGACATGTGATGCCTTCTATTATGTTGTATGTGCACTACTAATATGGATGATGTATGGAAATGTTAATTGCACTTATATGTTATGTGAACGAAAATGAATGAAAGTATTATATGCTAGTGATGGAAATATTCAAATAGATAGCCTTAATGAATGTTTTAATGCGTAATGTAAGTAAGTGAATGGATATATGTAAATGTGCGATCAACTAATGCAATTTCTATATTATCATGTACGCAATTATATATTTTTAGGTCACAGGATATCATCAGGAGATGGAAGAGGAGAAATGACAAGACAAAAGGAGATAGATATTATTGGGTAGATTATTGTGATGGCCAACAAACACTATGATATGACATAGATCAATGGTGTGCAAGGTTGTACCATCACATGAGACAAGCAGTCATAGACAAGGATGATCATAACTCATACTAAGAGCACAATTGCCCTAGTATTTTTGTCATAACCAACCACAAACAAAAAAGTTAAGTAAGACAAGCCATGAAACATCGTTGCTCCTCTAAATCTTGTTGCCAGGACATCCTTGAGGAACTAGCAACATGACTGTTCGAAAGAGATAAGACAAGGAAATAAAAATCATATGTTGTTGCTCCTCTAAATCCTTTTGTCAGGGCATCCTCAAAGAACTAGTAGCATGATGAAAAATTAAAGGAAAAAATGGCAAGGCAGTGTTTTCCAAGTGTGTCTGAATGTCAAGTGATTTGATGTAAAAATTCTAGGTGTTTGACGTTGAGATGTCAGGTTTTGATGGTGTCTAGATGAAAAATCCCAGGGAATTCCAAATTCAAGAAGGAAACATACTTTATGATTCAAGAGGATCAATCCTCAAATGTCAAGAGAATCCCTCAAAATGCCAGATGACAGTGATGATGAATAGGAAGGACATATCCTAAGGCATAAATAAATGAAAGGGGCTATTCTTTAGAAGGACATATCCAAAGAATAACCAAGAGCTGACAATTTGACTTTTTTTGACTAGAATGTTGAGTAAATGATTGCCAAATTTTGTTTCAGGAGTTTTTCTATTTTAGAATGATTTTTTTATCTTGAAAAAATTTAATGTGTGTGCCAGTGTAGTGTCATAAACTCTAATGGTTTGACCTAATGTGGTCTCAGGGGCTCATCGATTGATTGCCTTGCCTATGTCATACACTCATAGACCTTTTAGTTTTGACACGCCAATGACTTTTTCTTGATTGATCAAAGATTGAGTCATGATTTTATTTTGACAAACCTAAAAGGACTGACCTAATGTCTTGGGGGCCCAAAGATGAATCTTTCCTATGTAGCAAATGTATAGAGACAATGTAGTTCGACAATGACATGGGTTGACTGAAATGACTGACTTTGACTCTGTTTTTGGGATTTTTGAGTGTTATTTGGACATTTTCATGTTTTTTACATATTTTGATTTTTTTTTGGTATTTCTTGAGGACATTTTTCAATTTTTAGGTCTTTTTTCAGGACATTTTATGATTTTTTGTCTTTTTATGATTTTTCAAATTTTATGTCTTTTTTCGATGCCTCTTCGTTTGACGAACCATGCGCAATACCCACTATAGTCAGGTGATAAAGGATTTCCCCTAGTTAGGTCTAGGACTATCCAAGTGTGAAGGATGTGCAAAAGGATGTGCTTGGGATAACAGGAAGACTGTATGCCAGACCTGATGTCAAGCATTAGCAGCCATGGAAAGAAATGGCAGGATTTTGTGATAGGATATTGAGATGGTGTCAGAAAAGTGGGAATTTATTAAGGATTAAGGTAGATGGAGTGATGGCACCTTTTTTCCAAGCTTTCACCATCGTACTTATCCAAAGCGCCTGTTTACCAAGTTTTCACTATTGGATGAATTATTTCTCTTTACTTTTTTTGTCATTTTTTAATTTTTTTTAGTGTCACCAAGATGCCTGTTTTCCAATTTTTCACTATTGGACAAATTATTTCTCTTTACTATTATTGTCATCTTTTTCATTTTTTTAATTTTCTTGGTGTCACCCAGACACTTGTTTTCTAGGGTTTCATCAGGGTGGCGATTTTTATATTTTTCAATATTTTTTGTATTTTTTATTGTTTTTAGCCTAGCTCTCTGATGCTATGCGTAGAACTTTCAGGGATGTTGAATTTTTATGGGTTCTATCAATTGTTCACAATTTGGAGTAGCTAGCTAGTAAGCTCCAAAACCAAATGAGGTTGTGATGATGTAAGGACCCAACCAATTAGGTTTGAACTTGCTAGGTTTCTCTCTGTCAGAGTGATTCTTAGGATTTTTCATTAGCAACACATCCCCAATGTCAAAATTTTTGACCATGAATCTCTTATTATAACTATGATAGAGATGATTTTATATGCCTATAAATTATTTAAGGGATTTTGTCTATGTTCCTCTAACATTTCCAGCTCATGTAGTCGTGACTTTCTGTACTCTTCATCATTGATCAAAATCTTTAGGGAGACTCATAAATATGGAATTTCAACCTTGAGGGGAAAGATGGCTTTAGCTCCAAAGACCAAGGTGAATGGAGTGTCTCCTATAGGCGTGCGGATGCTAGTGCGGTAAGATCACATAGTTGGGTTAAGTTGCATGTGCTAGTCATGACTAGTGTCATTGACTGTCTTCTTAAGAATTTTGATAATTGTCTTATTAGAAGCCTTGTCTTGACCGTTTCCTTGTGGGTAGTATGGCATGGTGAAATGATGTTGGATGTGAAAGAATTCACAAAGCACATAGACATCTTTATTTTTGAAGGGATGACCATTGTCTGTGATGATGGATTGTCGAACACCATACCGAAAGATGATGTAGTTGAGAATGAATTTGGAAATTAGCTTGTCGGTTATGTATGTGAGGGGGATTCCTTCGATCCACTTAGTGAAATACTCAGTGGTAGTGATAATAAATTTATGGCCATTGGAAGAGGTAGGATTGATTTTTCCCATGAGGTCAAGTCCCCATTGCGTGAAGGGCCAAGGAGAAGTAATTGGTCGAAGTTCCTATACTGACACATGAATCAAATCACTATGTATTTGAAGTTGGAAAAACATTCTGAAAAAATCAATTGCATCTTTCTCCATTATCGACTAGTAATACCCAAGTTTCAGGTATGTGCAGGATCATGATGGGCCAAAAAGTTGTGATATGATGGGTATGTGTGGGGTATGTGGCCGACGATTTTTTTTTTTAGCCAAAATTTATGAAACAAAAAGGGTTTTTAAAGGTGATTCTCAGAGTTCCACCACTATAAATTATGTTTTACTTTCAATTTAATAAAGAATTATTATTCATTTTCTATTTGAATTATGACTAAGGTCCTGATTGATAGGCTGATTGAAAATAATCTATAGCTTTCAAATGGTATCACATTTTTTGAATCCAAAGCATGCGTCAAATTCCATGCTTAACATACTATAGGATTAAGAAAAATAAAATTGAATTTCATAAAGTTTTGACCAAGTTAAGGTGGTTAGAGATACAAGTTTTAATATCTTTTAAATGTTGTAATAAAAAATTCATAATTAATTATTTACTTGGAAAAAATTACAAAAAAATATGCATCACATCAGGACATGAGTCCTCTACTTATATCTAAATTATTATAAAAAAATATTATCATTTTATTGTGGTTAGGGTGGTCAGACATACACCTACATATTTATTCCCTAGAATTTAAGTGTTACTGTGCATTGAAATTTCAAATTTTCACCAAATAGATTTTTTTTTTAAATAAGCCTAGTATTTTGGAAACTACATGCAATTTTCTATAGATTCTATTCTTACATATTTTTAAAATAATAGAGACAACTTATTCAATTTTTTTATGTCAAGTTTCCTAACTCTGATTTTTTTGAATTTTTCTCCACTTAAGGGTCTATTTTTTCCATGATGATCTTACACATACCCTCTCATGATCTTCTTAGCTAAGATAGGGCCACTCGAATGAGATCTACATATACCCTCATGTACCTCATGTAAGGTTGTTCATGCTTTGTTAGTGTCAATACATTAAAGAAGGGTATTGTTGAAGTTGTAGCGATATAAGGTGTCACTGATGATGGTGTATTTAGTGGCTTTGCAGATAAAGAATTTTCATTGGTTGTTGGATAGGTTTGAGGGAAGGTTTTGGGATTGGAGATAATCATATATTTATTGCTACCATGGTGAGTTTGGACCAACAAGCTCGCAAACCATTTCTAACTCTGGAATGTCATACGTAAGAACCAAAATTTATTCCACCAAGAACTCAAATTGTAGCACATTGCTTGGAATGTCTAGTAGAGATCTAATTGTAGCCATTGTATCTACTTCCTTGTTTTATGCCCTAGGAACCTATTCAAAAGCAAGCATCTAGAAATATGACTTAAAACTATCAACCATGTGTTTTAAGGAGTCAAATTTTCATCCTTGGTGTCGCATTCTGTTAGCTCTCAAAAACATAGGCAAGATGCCTCAAGAGGTTGCCAGTCTCTTGATACATTTCAGGCTAACAGACAAGGTCAAATGAATTAAACCTTCTACTCTTCAGGTGCTGCCAGACCTAGGTGGGTATACCTATCTGAATTGGGCAGAATTAACTTATGATTATCCTTCTAAAATTCTTTGTCCACAATGGCAAATGAGAGTGAACAAATGAAATCAAATTTGGTACAAACACCAATAGCAATCTTCTAATCTAAATCCTAACGTGTTCAAATAACAGATGTAAAGAAAATGAATGAATCTAAATGATGAAATGTAGATACCAGTGCCTTATTGGGTATGCAGAGTCAAATGAAACAGAAATAGGCAACTTATTTTGGCAGAAACTCAAATTGTTGGTATATGATATGTTTATAACATGTATAAAGATGCAATATTGTGACTACTAAGCTCTACTTTAATAATCTAGATGAATCTCCCTAATTACTATGATCAACCAAAAGGATTTAATCTCTCCTCAGAAGAACCAATCAATTAATCACACAGATACAACAAATGTGCACTGATAAACTAAAAATAAACTTGTTATATAAATTTAAACAACCGGAAAGAATCAACTTGGATACAACTTAGCGATACTTTCCAATAAAATAAATAGAAAATTGACACTAGAAATAAACTTCCACAACAACTGATCTTCATTGAAATCGCCATTTGAAAACATGCATCATAGTCTCTAATATGAGAAATTTATTCTACTGGATCCATTCCTAATCTACCTATTGTATCTCCTCTAAAATCTGATTTTTATTTACAATCAGGAATGTATATTTATACATATGCATCATAATAGACACATCGTTTCAAAATATAAGTCAGCCATCAACTGTATTTGAGCTTTCACATGTTGGCTAGCAGTATTTGAATTTTTGTTAATCATCAATGAAACAGTCGCTGAGACAACCCTGTAAGTATGCTAAAGGAAATTGTATCATTGTCAGTCACCCCTTTTGTTTTATTCATTTTTTCCATGACCCAACAGAGTCAGGGAGATGTCATATTGATCGCTTTCTCTTTTCCCGAGATGTATTCTTTTGTTTTACATGTATCGCTGTAACATTCTGTTTGTTATGCCAAAGTCAAGAAGAATTATTTTGTCCCTTTGTGTTTCATTGTGACCTTGTGATGTCGAGAAGACCTCTCGTAGATCATATTATGTTTCACCGAAAGTTCATTTATGTATTGTGCATCGCTGAGACAATTCAATTTTCATGCTGACAAAGTCCTCGATTTGCATTCCATCGGTGAGACCCACCATCGTCGAGGAGACCTTATATAGAATTCTCTTTGTTTTACAGAAAGCCCCGAGTTCACTTTAGATCGCAAAGAAAAATAAATCTTCTCACTGATAGAGACCCTTCGTGCTTTATTGATGAGACCCATGTTATTCATTGAGACTTCATTCCGATGCTTATGATTCATACTGAGATGTTCCTTTTTGTCGGTTGGTGAGACACCTTTGAGTTCACTAAGACTTTATATCGAATACCTTCACTTTGGCTGAAGTGTTTATCTTTATTATCAGTCGGCAAGAAAAGGTAAGATCGCTAAGATATTATATTGAAGAAAATATCTCACCAATGAGCACCCCTTTGTCACCGATCAGTGAGACAATAAGGTCTCGCCAAGACCTTATCCCAAATACCATGACTCTAGCCGAAGCAAAACCACATGAGCTAATCGGTGAGACACATCTAGCTCATTGTAACATTACACTGATACCAACAAGTTTGGATGAAATGATCATTCAATGTGCAAGTCGATGAAACAAAATGTAATCAGTAAGACATCAATCCAACAGTGCAACTCCTGCCGATATGAATCCTCCACTGTCACCGAAACAATGAAGAAGTCCAGCTGAAACCCGTCTGCATGTGAATTCCAATCGTTGTGACACCAAAAACATCTTTCCGATAGGCAACATAGATATTTATCAGAAAAATGGATTGGGGATACCCTGATATTGTCATGTTGATATAGACCATGATGTGAATTATGCAATACTCGATGGATTTCATGGGGCAAATATGGACAAAATTTGAGTAGAACGATATGAAAAAAAACTCATGTGCTTATGATAAGTACTCCTATGGAAACATAGGGTTATGGAAAACTTGTGAAAATATTCAGAAATTTATAGTTCCAACACATTCATCGTTGACCTAATTTATGACCAACTGAGAATCTCCAAAGACCAAAAGTGTTTTGATTTTCCATTTTATGGAAATTCGAAGTCCTGTGACAAGTACCTCATATTCTGCAACATTTTTTGTACATGGAAAAGTAATGTGGAATGAGTTAGGGATGGAGTCTCCTTGTGGTGTGATAAAGAGTATTCTTGCGCCTGAGCCATGACTAGTATGAGACCCATCAAAGTAAAGTTTCCAAGGTGATTTAGGCTCTCTACAAAATATGGATTCAATAGGGAAGTCTGCTACCAATGGATGATCACCTTGTACAGGTGTATCTACAAGTCTATCTGCTATTACTTATCCTTTGATGGCCTTTTGTTCCACATACTATATGTCATACTCACTTAGTATCATAACCCATTTTTCCAAGTGACCTATCAATGTTGCATGACTTAGGAGATATTTTAAAGGATCAGTCTTTGCTACAAGTTGTGTCTTGTGATTCAACATGTAATGTCTTAACTTCTGGGCAGTAAAGACAACTGTAAGACAAGCACATTCAATAGGAGTGTGGTTGAGTTCATATCCAACCAATGTGTGACTGATGTTGTATATTTCCCTTTCTTTTTTGTTGTGATCATTTTGTGCAAGTAATGCCCCTAGTGTTGAAGTTGTTGCAAAAATATATAGAACCAAAGTTTTTCCTTCAATAGGTGGCATTGAGACAAGTGGTGACAATAGATAGTCCTTTATTTGTTGGAAGGCCTCTTGACATTTATCAATCCACACAAAGGTGATGCCTTTGCGGATGAGTTATTGAAATGGCTGGCACTTGTCTGCTAGTTGTGCGATGAAGTGTCAGATAGACTCTAATCTTCCCTATTATGTCCTTAGCTCACTTATTCCTTTTAGCAGAGGCATGTCTAATATGGCTTTCACTTTGGCAGGATTGACTTTAATTCCTCTACGAGAAACTATATATCCAAAAAGTTTTCATGATGTCACATCGAAGACACATTTCTTAGGATTGAAACGAACCTTGTACTCATCCAGTCTTTTGAAAACAATTTCTAGCACATTAAGGTGATCCTTGTGTGTCAAATATTTTTCCAAAAGTTCATCCACATAATCTTCCATTAGGTTATGAATGAGGTCGTGAAATATTTTCGTGATAGCTCCTTGATATGTGGCACCTACATTCCTGAGACTAGAAGGCATGACATTCCAATAGTATGTACCCCAATGACATGTAAGTGTTGTTTTATGCTAATATTCAGGGCAATCTAAATCTGATTATAACCCAAGAAACTATCCATAAGGGAAAACATGTTGTATCCAGTTGTAAGGTCAACTATGATGTCTATGCTTCGTAATGGAAAGTCATCCTTTGGGAATGCCTTGTTCAAATCCTAAAAGT
>VDFB02178071.1:0-10324 GCA_007258455.2 Sequoia sempervirens | reverse complement strand
AATAAAACTTAATTCTAAAATCAGCAAATAACTAAAATAATAAAATCTCCCACTAAGCCAATAAATCCTTCAAACTTTAAGAGAAAGGCGTCCCAATACTCTACCCAACCTCAGCTTTGATACCAAATGTTGAAAAATGAGGTGTTTTCTTAGCTTAATACTCTATAAAACTTTAATATTTCTGATCTAAATAAGCTTTTTCCTTTGTTATATATTCTTTGTGGGTGATTATCTTGATTAATCCATTTTATTGTTTGTAGAATGTAGACAAAAGTTGATAGAAGAAGTATACAGGATATTAGAAAGATTACACAATATGTACTGTGGAGAAACCCTTTCGGGAAAAAACTCCACCAAGAATTATTTTATTATTCAATCTTCTGAAGTAGATTACGATAGCACCAATTCTTGCTTGAGAATGCTTCTTCTGCCTTCACCAAAACTTATTCACAACCTGCAATAAAACTGATAATAACTCTCTTCAACTTGCTTGAGATAAATAGGCTTAATCAACTTTGTAAACTCAACATGAGTTACAATTACAATGCTCAAGCCCTACCCCTAAAAGGTACACCTATCTCATGCAAATAGGGTTATGCCATGAAGAACAATGTCAAATCCTCATCTTCATGCATTTGGGCATCCCAAATTGAAGTAGCAACTCAACCTCTATTATGTAAATATATTCAAGGCTTCCTCCTCAAAGTAGGCACCCAAAAGAGATCCCACTTAACTGAGCCTTCAGAAATATCTCAACATGCAAAGGAGGTAATTCCAAGAAGACAACTTGGGCGCCCAAGTTGGGTCCAAGTCATTTATTGCTAGCTGAAACATTACTCAACACTATTCATGCAAGAATGGTCATCTCTTGTTAATTGTAGGTAGTCCCTATTATTTGTCATGCAACTCAAGTCATTAGCCATGCATTCCAAGTTAACTGATGTACACTAACATTCAACTAAAACTAATTGAAGATAACTTAAAAATTACTGAACTAAACTAAAATAATTCTGAACTGAACTAAACTAAATTGAACTGAACTGATCTGAACTGAACTGAACTTCATGCATTCAAACTCAAACCCTAACTCCTAAGATCTTTACATGCATTCATAAGTGTTATCTCTTACTCTGAATAGTTAACTGAACTCAAGGTGAGTGTCACCTACCATGTGGGCACCCCATGTGCCCCTATTATTTAGTAACTCACAATGGACACCCTCACATGTTCCTAACATTTAGAATTAATTACAAATGTCAATTAACATGATTATTTCATCAAATATTAATCTCATCCTAATCCTAGTGTTGTTGAACACATTCCAAGGACTTAGGAGATACATGAAATAAATAATGTTTAGGATTGCAATTAAATGGCATCCTATTTCCAACAAAGTTAACCAAAGTAAAATCATGTTTAAGTTGTATGCATTTAAAGGAGAAGTTAAAATAGTTTGTAAGCCATTTGAAGAAGTCAGACCGGTGCTAGAATATGTGAAGGAATAAGAGACATCCACTTTAGGTTCTAGGTGATGAATACTTTGGCCAAAGTAGTGTAAAGAGGCCACTGTTTATACTGTCAATTTCACTGTGATATGGAATTACGTACTAGGTAAGGGATGTACATACATGTAGGGGGTAGCCACTGTATGCCAGTTCTAGAAAAGTATAGGACACAACACCAAGCTCAGAAAAGGCTATTGTTATGAGGTTACCAAACCAATCTCTTCATCGAAGAGGAGGGTCATCTTACCAATTAGGTAGATGTGCAAGGGACCATAGTAAGTCCATGGTTGGTGAAAAAATGCTTGAGTGATGCTTCTCCTCTTCAGTTGACAACCAAGATTTGAGTGGGACTTCCTAGAACATTTGCACTTTATATATTCTATAATCTTGTTTAAGCTATGTTGGGTGATCCCACAATACTGGTTTACAATTTTTGGCCAAACTAGACACTAAACTAATTTTTTCTAACTAAATCTTCACTTTTGGGCATCTATAGCAGCTAAACTATGATGAATTTGAAGATGATGCAAACTAGTGATTTGTGAATTTTTTTTTGTAGATTCTAAATATATATTTTAAAAAAAATTTGGAATCAAATTGCACTTCTTTTTCTGTCTCCTTCAAAAATTACCTTTTTTTTTTTTCAAGAAACACCATTTTAAAGGGAGTGGGATGCCTCATCGTGATACAACCTAACTTTTCCGATGAAGGATAAAATTCTATTTTTGCATTTAGATTTGTAACTACAATATTCAGCACTTCATTTGATTCATAGTGTTTTATTGAATATTTTTCCAATCAAGTTTTGAAGTCAAACCACTACAATTGCATAGGCTGGACTCAGAGCACAAATATAAATTTTTTTGTATGTATCAAATTCAATTTTTTTTGTTGGATCAAGGGACTTCTGGTCTAGTGCATTGATATTTTTCAATTTTTGCTTTGATAATCTCTATTTTCCATGTGCGTAACAAAGAGCTTGATTTTTAGTGAAAAACCCACATTCATTAAGAAATAAAAATAAATATAATAATAAAATTAAATTTATTTAAAATTATACTTTTTGGGAAGCTTATAATAAGGATTACATACTTACAAAAAATAAATTTCAAATGAATTCATTTGATCCCCCAAAAGGTAAATCAAAAGTGGTTTTTTATCAACATTTTGATAGGTGTAAAAGAGACTCCTTTATAGGTATGGTTTAAAACTAGCGGGGTTCTATCCAAGGGGGTTTAATCTAAGGTGGTTCAATCAAACTCTCTTCAATTAGAATCCTTTAAATGGAACTTTTCAAGGCTTAAATCATTATATTTTCTAAAAATATGTGATTTCAACAAAAATCAGGATCTCCTGAAAATTGTAAACCAGTATTGTGGGATCACCTTGTTTGTAACTTGTATCCATCTCAATTGCAATTATAAATATGAAATGTCATATGAAAATTATGTATCATAATTATTTGAAATAATGAAAGGAATTCTTTTGTATGAAATGGGAAATTTTGAAATATGTTTCAAATGTGCATTTATTATTCAAAGGAAAAGAAAATTTGTATTGCTCTTAAAGTTTAGATGCATAAACTATTCACTTGTGGGTAAAAATAGAAAATTTTACTGTGTAGAAAAATGGGAATTTTACATAGATGATTCAATAATAATAGATTTTAGCTATATCAAAAGATATGGGCATCCAAGTTGAAAATTTATATATTATATGTACAAGTTATGAAATGGAAGAACTTGATAAAATTGATGTATTGAATAGGAAAGGTTTAAATAATACCATCAAATTTATAACACAATGCTACCACCAATTAAGTATAAAATTCTCAATAATTTTTTTTGAGGAATTGGGCTTTAGGATCTTGGCATGATTCATTACCTAAAATATTTGAGATATCAAAAGCTCAATGACATATAACATAAATTGAAATTTTATATTAAAAAAGAATTCTTCTTCAAGTTGATTAAAGGCACACATAAGTCAACAAGACTGAACTCCTAATCTGAAGAAGGTAAAATACTAAGATAATTCAAGATCAAATGTACCTCATAACCCATGCTATAAGTAACAAAAAAGAGTATCTTCACACCATCGACTCAAAAGAGGTGCATAAGGAAAAGTGGTGAGAGTCAAAGAATGAGGATACCACTTAATAGGTATATTAGTAACAATATGCCCAAAATCAAAATCGTAATGAATATAAATGTAAAATGAATGATAATTGAATTTCATGGATATCACATAAAGAGTACCAAAATAAATATACACCTAGAGGGTGATCCCACAATATTGGTTTACAATTTTTGGCCAAATTGGACACTGAACTAATTTTTTTCTAACTAAATCTTCACTTTCAGGCACATATAACGGCTAAACCATGAGGAATTTGAAGATGATGCAAACTAGTGATTTGTGAAATTTTGTTTGTAGATTCTAAATATATATTTTTTTCAAAAATTTTTGGAATCAGATTGCACTTGTTTTTCCATCTCCTTAGAAAGCTAGTTTTTTTCAGTAAACACCATTTTTAAGGAGTGACGCTCACCATATAACACATAACTTTTTTTCTATGAAGGATAATTTTTTTTTTTGAATTTAGATTTGTAACTATTATATCTAGTGCTTCCAATTGGTTTCATAGTTTTTTATTGAATAATTTTTCCTTAATCGAGTTTCAAATTCAAACCAATTATAATTCAGACATAGGCAGACTGTATAACACTTTCTTTGTATGTATCAAATTTTTTTGGATCAAGGACTCTCAATATATGGTAACTCATATTTTTCAATTTTTTTTGGATAATATTCTATTTCCATTACAAAGTGTAATCAGAGCTTTGATTTTTGGTGAAAACCTACATTCGCAAAAAAAATAAAAAATATAGTAATGAAGTTAAATTTATTTAAAATTATAATTTTTGGGAAGCTTATAATAAGGACTACATACTTACCAAAAATAAATTTTAAATGAATTCATTTGATCCTCCAAAAGGTAAATCAAAAGTGGTTTTTTATCAGCATTTTGATAGGTGTAAAGGAGACTCTATTATAGGTATGGTTTAAAACTAGCGGGCTTCTATCCAAGGGGGTTTGATCTAAGGTAGTTTGATCAAACTCTCTTCAATTGGAATGCTTAAATGGAAATTTTTAAGGCTTAAATCATTATATTTTCTAAAAAATATGTGATTTCAGCAAAAATCAGAATCTCCCAGAAATTGTAAACCAGCTTTGTGAGATCACCCTAGACCTATGATTCCCAAAACTTGTATCATTGTAAATTGTCACCCTTGAAAATTTCACATTATGTTTAGCTCCCCCTTATGTGCTTGGACCTAATTATGCTTGTTATTTTCCCCTTTTTTACCATTTTCAAAAACTTAAGATAAAATTGGGAATTAAATTTATTTTTTATTAATGAAAATTTAAAATTCAAAATAGGCTAGTTAATGGCACCCTTGCCCTTGACCACCCTATTTTGGCCCAATTTTTAATATTTTATTATTGACATTAATATGTTTGCAAATTTAAGTTTAATTGTTGACATTTCAAAATAATTATTGTAGGGAATGAAGAAATGCATATAAATATGTATTTTTCACCATTTGAAACTATAAGACAACTAGAATGAAATTTTTTATCAATTGAGCATCCTAAAATCAACAAAGGAAATTCAAGAGAAGAATAAAAAGCATTTTTACAATACTTTCATTAGTCAAGATTCATGTTTAGAATACATCATCAAGTTCATGTCAAATCATAGGTAAGATTGTTTCATGTTTTATGTTCATTATCTTTTGACTACTAAAACTTGTAGGATCTTCTATCAACAACCAAGTTCTCCTTGTATGAGATGTGTATCATAACTTTAGTCCATCAAGGAATGCATATTTGAATATAAGTTGTAACACTTGTGATTCAAAATTTTATCCATTTTTCTTTGTGTGACCTAGGGTAAAGACTCTTTATCCAACATCATCATCGCCATTGTGGAGGTGAAAATACCAAGATGGGGTTTGAATAGGAAATCCCCTACGTGACACAACCCTTTCTCTCCTATATTTCTAGTAGGTTGTAGATTTGAAGTGGATTTGGAGAAGATTGAATACCTAACATCAAGATCAAGCATTCAAGCACATTCATTCATCAAAGTAGGGTAAGATCAATTATTCATTTACAAACAAACTTTTGAAGCTGATTCCAACAAGGAAGCATCTACAAATTATAATACATCTATACCTATTCTGAGATTCCAAAATTAGTGACAGTTTGTTGTGTTTACATAGTTGACCTAGTTTACAATCACAAAATCACACACATCACATCCATTCATATCAATTTAACTCCTAAAACTAATCAACCTAAAGGCCCGAACAACACCATGATCAACCATTCTGGCTCTTCCTTGAGGATAGTAGCCAAGTGGTCTTTTATGATCTTTTTTGTGTCCCCTGAATGTCAAGATGTATAAAAGTATGATTTAGGTTCACATTAGTCCCATATCTCATTTTTTACAACACAAAAATAACATAAAATTATTGAGCATATTACTTTATATACCTAGACATGAGAACGGTTGAAACCTTGACTTAAAAGTGATAGATCAATTATAACTATGAAAGTTAGAATTTGGGGACCCAAAAGAACCCATCCAAAAATGAGAAGGTCAAAGAAAAATCTAAAATTTTGATGCTAGGCATTAGAGCTTATGAAAATATGACACCGACATGAGGTCACTAGGAAAAAATATGACCTCACACTTTCACAAAGACAAAAAAGTAGATGTAATAGTGGAGGAAATAGAAAATGAAACTAAGGAAAATTACTAAAAACTAGAGAAATGTAAAATAAATAAATATTTAAAACAAAAAAATGAAAATGAAAAAGCACATTGAAAGTCACAATACAATAAAATCCCTAAGTACAATAGGTAAAAAATTTAAATAAACAAGCAACTAGCAATGAAACAAATGAAAGGCCACCATTAATGAACTAGGAAAGCTTGAAACCCTACTTAGTTAACAATGCCAAGAAAGAATAGAGAAGCAATGGAACTACTAGACAAACCATGTGCAACAATGCACAAAACACCCTCAAGCAATGACAACTTCTCATTAGATCTTAAAATCATGAGGAAAGAAATCACAATCACTAGAGCTCAAAAATTCCATGACATACAAAATACAAGTGAAGAACAAATAATATAAATGAGAATGAAACCAAAAAGGTACGTGTGGGAAAATCACCATTAATGTAGAGCCAAGGGTTAGGTTAGCGTGACATTACATCCCATTTTGAGCATTGGGGTTTCAAAGATTCCTTTAGGGTTTTCAAGATTCCTTTATTGTCATGCCAAGATGACCAACTCTAAAATTTTGACAAGAATGAAATTACCTATAATAAAGCATAAAGTGAAATCAATATCAAAGAAAGGCCTCAAAAAAAAAGGAGACACACAAAGAATCAAATAATAGCAAAATAGGGGGTCCTAATTTTGTTAAGGAAAAATGGGGCATGTTTGTGCAAGGTACAACAAATGGTGACCAAATAGGATAAAATATCTTGAGAATTTTAAGACCATGAACCATCCAAGAACCTAGTATCTTTGGTTTTCACTCACCAAAATAAAAAAGGAACAAAACCATCAAATAAATAAAATAGGTCCTTACAAAACCTATCAATTAATGATGAGATCCAATTCATTTGTTTAAGACCAAGGCTCATATTGCAATGGAGTGAAATCCACAACAAGCTACAAGAGTACCATTATATCTTTGAATAATTAGGGGTCCATTACATTACATCATGAAATTAAGTAGACATGATTAGGGATAAGCTAGAGATTTCTTTTTTACCATATATTAATTTACAACTCCATTATAGTTACCTTTTAATCCACTCAAAATAGAGCTCTACTATTAGCCAAGCATCCATAAGATTGGTAGAGGCAACTTGAATCATTTAGATAGTTGAGTTCTTTTGATATTTCTCTCAATTTTTATTTTATCCTTTCCTTCCCTTTCTCTTTTCTACTTTCTCTCTATTTTTTCAATACTTTTTCAAATGTGTTTTACTTAGCTATATCAACTCACAAAAAATGACTTATTTTTGGGTTGGGAGTCACAATGTTCATTATAGAAGACTATGACCTCCAAAAGTTTTACGTGAGGTGGACTCACACAATTTGACCCTAACCAACCCATGAACATTTAAAGTGTTTATACAGTGAAACATCTCAAACATTCCATCCTTGAACTTCACAAGTCCTTAATTAGTTCTCAATAGAGCATCATTCCTAGGTTTGAGATAAGTGAACATAGAATTAAATAATTTGATTTAATGATTGGCCTAATATTCAAAAGTCACCATGAATAAGCTCCCATTTAAGTCATCCCTTAATTCCATCCCAAATAGGAATAAGAGGACCACCCTTATTTAATAAAAGAACTCAAAGGATAAAAGACCAAAGGAAAAGGGGAAGAAAACCTAAATAACAATACCAAAAACGTAAATAGAAAACAACAAAAAGAGAATAATATACCCAAAAAATGGAATAAAACAAAAAATAAAAGCAAAAGAAAATGGAAAATAAACCTAAGTAAAAAAATAGAAAACCTATGCTAAATATGTATAAAAAGAGTTATATGGACCTTTATAAAGTGAAATAATGTTTAATATACTACCCATTAATTGGTAATATGATAAGCTCTCTAGTCAAATAATTGATCCTAAAGGTTTTGAATCCTAAAATATTACATATTTGATAAGGACCTAACCATAGCTCTTAAAATTTAGGATGGTCTCCTTTATTCTTTCTCACTTTGTCCCACATGAGGAAAAGGTTAGATATAGTAAAATATTTTAATTTAATATTTTGTTGAACCATCTTTTCACTACAAAAAGTTGCACAAAATCAGACATAGAAGTTGAACAAGTGATGGAGGGTTCAAGGGAAGCTGTATAGGGAGAATGTGGCATGCATGGCTTGCACTAGGCCATGCATGCCTAGTCATTTCCTTATCAATATTTTCTATCAACTTTGTGTTGTCATTGCTTTCCAGTTTGGGTGTTCAGGGGTTTTTTATTATGTCTTTGGCAGCATGGGGGCATTGTTTTTTCTCTATACTTTCCCGAGTTTTGATGCTTAGTTCTTTCAATAGTTTGTGCTTGTTTTTTGGTTCTTTCTTCCATTCTCTCATATGGCATCAACGGGTGATGCATAATGAATGAAAACATGTCTTTTTAGGATGTTTTGATAGGGAATGACCCGTCTTCTTCCGTGCATGTGAATGATATAATTATTTTGAATAAATATGTGAATGGGGAGGGTTAGTCACATGTTTGGGGCCCTCGAATCTTGAAAGTTAATGGTTTCTTGGAATGGTGCCATGATTGTCTTGCTTTGGTGGTGCAACCAACATCCATTGAAAAAGATATTAGTTACTTAAAGAATCATGTATTGGTCTACAAGTTTATGGGAATGCGTGTCTCTCTCTCTCTCCTTTTTGGAATCTTAAGCTTGGAATACTTGGAACCCTGAGGGTGAACTAGAGATCATGTTAGCATCAAACAATTAATTTTTAGTGGTGCTTAATTGCATGGCTGATTTCAATAAGGCCTTTGAAGGAGGAACCTACTTTTATAATCAAGTGGGCCTATTCATCAAGCCATGTCATGTTGGTTTTAACCCTTCAGAAGAGTTACCTTCTCACATCCCGATTTGGGTTCGCCTTCCTTGGCTCCCTTTGGAATTTTGGAGGAATGACATCTTTCATTCTATTGCTTTATTTCTTAGTAAACCAATGGGCCCCTCTCAAGAAACATTGGATAAAAAGGTAATTTCCTGTGCTTGTATATGCATTGAAATTGATTTAAACAATCCATTACTAGATTCCTTAGAAATTCACCTTGACTCCTCCTCATGGATACAACAATTGGACTCTATGAAGCTCTCCCACTTAGGTTTTGAATTTTTCATGAGTATGGTCACCTTAAGAAAGGATACACTAGAGTTCACCCTCCAATGTCTTCTTTGTCTCAGGCTCCCCGACAACCCCAAAAGATGGATAAAGGGAAGGATCCCATGTCTGGAGTTGCTACAAAAAAGGATGGTTTCATTCCAGTCAAGCTTCACAATGTGCATAGAGGACAAAAAAGGACTTAGGGATATATAGGAAAGAAGATGGAATATTCAACTACTTTGATGCCTTTGAGGATATAGGCCAACAAGAGGTAAATCCTAGCATGGTGGATCTAGAATTAGGAGACTTGGTGGTAGATTAGTTGTCATCTAGAGATTTTGTGCATCAAGATCTTCATGTGGGTGGTATGATATTTACTCAGATGGATACAGATCTTGCCCTTGTGTCTTCTGAGGAACCTATGGGAACTAAAATCTTGGCAAAGAATGTTGATCCAGTTCACGCTGCATGTGCACCTCTAGTTGGCATGCATAACTAGATATAGGGAAAGGAAGTAGATCACCTCCCATTCTTGGGCTCCATCAAATGAATCTTAAGAAGGGGGATCTTGAGAACCTCCTAAGGTGGGGAGAAGAAAGTATGTGGATAAATTAAGTTAATGGGCGACATTTTGGTGGAGTTAGGGTCAGTTAAAACCATTGAATCCAACTTTTCCAACCCTTAGAATTGATTATTCTATCTTGGAATGTAAGGTGGTTGAATAGTGGCCCTAGACAAAAAGCTATTTGAGAACTGGTGAAAGCTCATTCACCAGATATGGTTTTTATTTAGGAGACAAAGCTTGTTGTGGAGAGCATATGTAACCTTGCTCCCAAATTTTGGTGGAGAAGTAAG
>VDFB02178070.1:0-21288 GCA_007258455.2 Sequoia sempervirens | reverse complement strand
CTCCATCATCACAAACACTATTCCCCTTAAGACAGACGTGCAACCATTCTAGCAATGCCAGTGCCCCATCAATGCCTTGTTGGAGCCTATCATTTACAAAGAGGTGCAAAAATTACTTTCGGCCAGAATAATCTTTCCAATAAGGTACTCCACATGGGTGGATAACTTGGTCCCAGTTAGAAACAAGAATGGAGAAATCAAATTGGGTGTGGAATTCCGCAATTTGAACAGAGCTTCAGAGAAGGACAACTATCCATTGTCTTCACTAGATAAGGTACTACAAATCATCAATGGCTCACAAATGATGTCTTTCCTCAATGGATACTCTGGGTACAACCAAGTCATGGTGTTGTATGAAGACCGCCATAAGACAACATTCACTACCAAGTGGGGGACCTTTGCTTACAGACGAATGCCATTTGGGCTCATCAACGTCGGTGCCACCTTTCAACATGCTATGGACATAGCATTTAAAGAGCTAATTGAAAAGTGCATAATCATTTACATGGATGACTTGACCATATTTTCAAAGAAGTGGAGTGACCATGTCTATGAACAAAATATTTTAAAGGTCTCAGGAATTTGGAGTCTCCCTTAACCTGAAGAAGTTCATCTTCGGAATCACTAAAGGAAAGTTTTTTGGACATGTTATTTCAGAACGAGGGATAACCATAGACCCTGAACACATTCAATCCTTACAAAAAATCCCATTTTTAGGCAGCAAGAAGGAATTGAAGTCTTTCTTTAGAAATATCAACTTCGTGAGGAAGTTCATCACGTGTTTTTTTGAGATCGTCAAGCCACTCAACATCATGCTAAAGCAAGATCCTAAGATCAATTAGATTCCCAAAGAAAAACAAGCCTTCAAAGAGATTAAGATGGAAATTGTTGAGGCACCGCTACTAGCCAATCCAAACTATCTAAAGCCATTCTATATTTATTCATTCGCTTCAGATCACTCATGTGCCAATATCTTAACCTAGAAGGGACAACAAAGGAAATGAGCAATCAATCACCTTTATGAGTTATCCCTTGAAAGATGTTGAACTATGGTATCATAATGTAGAAAAGTAGGCATATTCCCTTGTCATAGGAGTAAATAAGTCTAGGCATTACATCTTGTGCAATAAGGTGCTTTCCATTGTTCCTGACCTAGTAGTGAAGACACTGCTCATGCAAAATGAGCTTGAAGAACAAACAGCAAAGTGGGTTACCCTATTGCAGGAGTATCACATGGAGATTCGGCCCATGAAGTTATTAAGAGGGTAAGCACTCACCCAAACAATAGCTGAAATAGCAGTTGAAGCAAGACGTAAACTTATAGTACAACAATACTAACTTAAGGATGTTTCCCCAGGGGAATGGTATGATGACATAGTATATTATCTACTCAATCACAAGTATCCACCCCACTTACAGATATTCCAAAAACATGCTCTCAAGTTGAAAATCAGCAACTACATGATGCAAGGATCCATACTATACAAGAAGAATCACTAAGGTGTCTATTTAAGATGCCTTGGCAAAGAAGAAGTTGACCGGGTATTGAAGGAATTTCATGACAAATTTGGCGCCAGTCATGGATCTGGCCCTTTGACTACTCACCAAATCCTGTGAGTAGGTTACTATTGGCCAATAGTCTTCAAGTACATTCATAATCATGATCACACATGCCACATATGCTAGACTGTCACAACCAGAGAGAAGAACGTTGTTGTCCTGTTGCAACCAGTTTTGGAGGTGAGACCATTCGCACAATGGGGTCTTGACTTCATTGGTCCGCCCACCTTCATCTACAAGACACATGTATATTCTAACTAATTCTAATTATTGCACTATATGGACAGAATTCATTACATGTAGGCAATGCACAACTGAGGTAGTTACAAATTTTATTGAAAGTTTCATTTTAAATCGTTTTGATTGCCCATATGCTTTGGTGTGTGATAATGGTCTTGCATTTTCCTCGCTTAAGTTTTCTAGTTGGGCCTTTGATTATGGAATTTCTCTTAAATTTTTTTCCAACTATTACCCCCAAGGTAATGGCCTAACAAAATCCACAAAAAAAGAACCAAATCACTGTGATTAAAAAGCTCCTTAAATGGAATACCAAGGACTAGCATACACAGCTCCGTTTCGCCCTTTGGGAAAATCGCACTCACCAAAAGGCTGCCCTTGTTGATTCCCCATTCCACCTCATCTATAGCTTAGAGCTCATATTCCTAATCCATCTAAAAATCCCTACCCTCCAGTTCATCAATGACTTCTATGAAGGAGGAGACCGCAGAGAAGCTCGCTTGGCTGAGTTGTTACATTTGGAAGAAGTACGTGACCGTGCAATAGAAAAAATTTCCAAGCACCAGGACATAGTAAAGAGATGGTTCAACCACTGAGCCAAAATCAAGGCCTTCTGAATTGCTGATCTAGTCCTATGCTGGGGACAAGGCCAACGAAAATAAAGGACATAACAAATTTGACAAGCTTTGGTTTGGCCCCTTTCAGATCGTTGAGAACCTTGGAGACAATGCTTTCCGTCTAAAGACCTTAACTGGTGAAGATATCTTGTTGCCTATTAACGGGTAGCACCTAAATCATTACTTCCAAACCTAAGCTATTTTGAGCTACTCTTTTTAAATAATTATACATAGGTTAGTTTAGGTTGTTTTTGGTTTACTTTTGTTTCACTGCTTTGCATCGTTTTCATTTTTCTTGCTTCTCGAGTGTCTTGTTTTGATGAGAGTTTCTCTTCATTTCTATTGTGGTTGTCATGCTTGTTTGATGAATGATTCACTTTGCTTCCTGCTCTTAGTGTTTTTTGGCTAAATATTGACTCTCAATCGTTGGTCTTTGATCACTGCTATGGGATGACTTCCTCATTTGAATTATGTCTTAGAACTCAACCCTTGGTTGAATCTTCCTTTTACATTCATCTTAGATCTTGCACAAAATGCATATTAACTATTTCCAAAGTTTTGTACAATGGATGTTATGATGACTTAGTGAGCAAAAAATCTTAAGTCCGCTCTAGCGACCACTGTGGTTCCCAAACCCATAGTAGGCTTCAATGCTAGCTTGGTTGAGAAAAATGATAAAATGTGAAAAGAAATATCAAAAAAAAGAAAATAAATGAAAATTTTGAAATCAAACAGCCATATGGGCACGTGGATAGCTCTGTCAGGACTATGGATGCCCAATCGGTAGTAGAACAATATCCATGGGGTCACAGTGACAACTCTGCCAAGGCTATGGATGCCTGATTGGCAGCGGGACAATGTCCAGGTTACTTTTGGGGTTGGACGATTCATGTAGCTCGCTCAGTTAGAGTAGTTGCCACTTGTCACAATTTTTATGGAAAGGAAATGAATTCACTACACACACAATTCTGAGATTCTTCATGGGTTGACTCAACTAAGGATCCTATTCTCCTAGCTCACTTTTGGAAGTTGGCCCCTAGTCTGCAAAACCAAAGATTTTGGGTTTTGAATGAGTACTTATCTTTAGAATGTTTGAGATTGTTCCCTAGCAGAGTCTCCATTTGTTGTTCCCTCAGTACATGCGTCCCATTTGGAATGGGGACTCTCTCTTTCCTTTTCCTCGCCGAGTCACTTTTATTGTCACCTCATTTTGTGTGCCCCCTGTTTTGGTATCCAAAATGGTCGGTGCACCTCAAAGAGTCATATCAAGTTGGCCATGTCTCACCCCCTCAAATTTTCTAAGTCCTATGTCTTTGTGGGGACCCCTTTGGCAGTTTTCCTTTGCCTTTCATACTGGCGTCTCTCAAGCCCTATGGGTCCGCCCTTGTGCATTTCCCCTAGCAGGCTTCCCTGTTACATTCATTGTGTTGAATGGCCAAAGGACCCCATCCTTTCACAGCTCAGGATCTGCCATTTGAGTGTCATTTCCCCATGTTTTCGATGATTGAGTCTAAACAACCATCCTTGAAACCCATCGGGTCTGCCCTGTCAGGTTTCCTCTATCGGGTTTTTGCTGCTTCATCACCGTTTCAAATAGTCTTTCTTGAGAAACTTCCCTTCCATTAGGTTCTAGGGTTATCTTCGCTGACTATTTCCCACCAAACGTTCTTCAGCCTTCTCTTGATGGCATTCCGTTTGCGAGGCTTGATCTCCCTAGCGTTGCCTATTTATTGTTGAACTTTTAAGTGTCGTTCAACTGACGATGTTCTAGCCTTCAAAATCTAGACTCTTCAATGTCGTCTGACAATCACCACAGTTAAATGCCCATCCATCGACATCCTCTTGGTTGTCAAACCCTAGCGCTCCAATAGTCATTTTCAAATCGAGGCTCACCAACCTTTTGTTTTTTGTACTTGCATTTAATAGTCAACATTTCATGTCCTATTTTCTATAAATATGTAAGTTTGAGTTGTCATTTTCACTCACTAGTTTGTTAGAATGAATCAGAGAGCTACCCTATGATCAACAACTTCGATCCCAATGGATCCTCGCACCAATTCAAGCCATTTGTTGATTGATCTCTTCACCTCCTTCATCAGGTTCTAGAGGTGAGTTGGTCGTCCACCCTCCTATTGTGTTTTTCTTGGTTTCTGGTAAAATGAATAATTTTGAAAGGAGAAAAACACATTCCCTAGATAGAGAAGAACATTGCACCTAAAACCCATGTGATGGAAAATTAAAAAACCATTCAAAATCACCTAATAAACAACCATGAAAACTTGTACTCACAACATCATTCTTCTGTCAAAGTGTTAACACTCTATGGGTTTGGAAATTCTCTCTGCCATTGCCAATACTTGAAAACTAAAGACAACTTACATGCGGTGAAATGCTCTTTTGGGTCTGCCATCGTAGATCACCCCCACCTTCCCGCCGTTCAGACTTGGCACAACTCACACCAAAATTGAATCCATCCTAGCTGTCTGGGTCTGTCCGAGTCTGCGCCCGCAAAACTCCATCCCCAGGGCATTGCTCGCAAGCCACCATTTTAAATGGAATTCTAAGCCTATCCATCTACCTTTCAAGCCCCGCTCATTCATCTGTTGTGTGACTGGACTTGAAATGACCACACCTTAAACACCGTTTGGGTCCTGATTCGAAGACCTCTGTCTGCAGACCGCCAAGATGACATCGCCATTCCTTACGTATTTTTGGTAGCGACCTTCTGCCCTTTAGGTTCCGTTCATCTGATAGTTGTTTGAAGCATAAACAAAAAGCCACCAAGTACTTAGCCTCCCTTGGACCCCTAACCTCGGGCCTCCATGAGTGGGATTTTGTCATGTCCCAGCCGTTACCAAGAAGAAAATTACCTTCATCCTCCTAGCTTCCAGAACCTGACCTCCCATTTACTGATGAAAAGTGAAAGAGAAAACACTAAACCAGGCCCTTAATCGGACTCGAGCCCTTGGATTTCCTATAGCAGACTTCTGCATGTTGTCTTCCATTTCAAACAGAAAACGCCCAACATCTTTCTACCCCCTCGAGCCTAAAATGTGCAAATTCCAAGTTATGAGTTCGATTGCCTTCTAGGCCTATAGATCCCACTAGGAGGAACTCCACCCCAGGAATGTCATTTCACCCAAGTCATTCCAAACAACAAACCTTAAATGGCCAAGCTTCTTCCTAAATCTAACCTCTTAAAAGATGATCCAAATGACTTCTAACCTGAAAGAAAACTTCGACCCATGTGCCAAAATGGCCTCTTCTCCTTAGTGGACTCCCATAATTTGACCAAATCCAAGGGCAGGTTGAAACTTGTGAACCACCCTACCCTATTTTCCCTTCAAAATAGCCATCCGGCTAGGGAAGTCTGACCCCTAGGCCCCAAATCATCCAAACTCCCTCCTATGAACTCCTAATGCTATTTGTTACATTCCTTAAATGATGATTTATCCAATCTAATGTTGTCTTGCAGGGTCTTGACTAACATTCCATGTCTTTTATGCTTGAATGTGTTTGTTGCCCCTTTGGTTACAGGATATATAGAATCAGGTGTGGGACCTTCGAGATTCGTTGTGGAGAAAGAAAAAGGAAAGAAAACAGGCAAAACACCCCATAGGAAAGAAGATAAGGATCAGATGAAATATCAGTTCCAAGGGGAACCATTGAAATCTAAAGTCACTACAGAGTGGAAGGAGGTCTCCGACACAAACATCAGGCATGTAGACATCGATGAATTCATGCAAAGGGTCAGGATCAACCCTAAAATAGAGAATGCAAGATTGATTAGAGGCAGTGGGTTAGCCAAGGCTACAGGCTTCCCTCCCACTCTTGTTGCCCCCGAACTAGTAAAGGGATTGCAAGGAGGCATACCAGATAGAGACCCAAAAAATAGTAGAAAAATATGGAAATGTGTTAGCTAATATGTCCACTCAAGCAATAACCAGAACCTTTCATATCCCTACCTTTGGGGAGATGGAATTTCCAACCATAAAGGAGTTCAGGGCAACATGGGAAGAGGACCCACTCGAATGTAAGAAACTCATAAATCAGCTTTGGCTTAAGCAGAAGGGAGGTAGTGTTGCAAAAGTTCCCCAGGAGCTCTTTCACAGTGACTTTTATGAAGACTACCATGATTTGGTGACCCTGTTAAGAAAAGTAATGGGCCTTCCTATGACTTCTTACTTCCAAGAATGGATGGTATATTTCATTGAAGAGATTCTTCATGGATAAGAAACCAAGTTTTACTAGGGCGGGATAATCAGTGATTGCTTCCATGAGAAATTTATGGCCGTAAATAAAACCTCTAGATTCTATATGACATTCTACTTGGTCTATTCATTGGCTGAACAAAGGCAATACAGAGGCTTGTTCAAAGCTTCGGATGAGGAACCAAGTAGGGAGCTAAAATTTTATGAAAAATACCCTCAATTAAAATTCTGAAACTTCAAGAGGAATTATTGTAGGGTCAATGACGCTTTCATAGGTCATATCATGAAGTTGCTCAGGGGTGACTTCGAGAGGCGAGTCTCCCATAGCGCCAATGCATTTCTAAAATATTTTTCCTTTCTATTCATCCAGTATCCAAAGTTCATATATATTTTTGCAGAAGAGTTCTCAAAAATACCAAACAAGTTGCCCTGGTATCCTAATGACTGGATAATACTATTGGATCTCTCAGTAGCTATGGCATCTGCACACCCTCTTGAGTATCAAACATAAGGCAAGGATTCCTTATCCCCTCTTCTTGTAGACTTCTAAAAAATTTTATCCAAGCATGAACAATTACAGGTTTGGATTGGGGTGAGGATAGATCAAGCTCAATAAAAAATTTTAGTTAGGTCAGAGTCACTGGATATGCAAGAATCCCACTCCCATTCATTGGATTCGATTTCAATATGGTATTACTCAGATGTATCAATTTCATTTAAAGCATCAACATTTTCACTCAAGGGAAACTTGGTACTAGGAGGACTCACCGTTGGTGGTACAGACCCTAACCCAGTGTTCTTTAGTAACCAAGGAGGTGATATTGGTTCTGTCATTCCATGTTTGTTCAAGCCAAGACCACTATGTCCATCATAACCTCTTTGTTTCATGATCAAGTGAACCCTTTAAAATATTTCTCGACTAGTAATTGCTTAGGCTTAATGTCTTCATCTTTGTAAATCCATGTAAAAATTTCCTCGCCTATAGACTCTTCACTCAACTCACCCCACTTGGTGAATGTGGTAGGGGGATTACATATAATAGTCTTAGACTTCTTCTTGATAGGATGAGGTTTTCCATAATATTTTAGAGATATGGGTAGCTTTCCAACATAAAACAAGCTCTCCATGTTGCCCGAATGGAAGCGATCTAGATATTCTCAGCTTTTGCAGCTTTTAAGGATTTCAAAGTCTATCAAATGGATGTAAAATCTGCATTCTTGAATGGAGAACTGAAGGAAGAAGTCTACGTTGAGAAACTAGAGGGATTTGAGTCCAGAAGTAACCTAGATGTTGTTTGTAGGTTAAAGAAAGCTTTATACAGATTGAAGTAGGCACCTAGAGCATGGTATGAAAGATTAGATAAGTACTTGATTGGACAAGGATTTCAAAAGGGATCTGCTTATAGTAATTTATACTACAAAATTCACTCAGATCAAATGTTGATTGTTGTGATTTATGTTGATGACATAATTTTTGGAGGAAATGATAATATGTGCAAAAAGTTTGTAGATGAAATGCAAAAGGAATTTGAGATGTCTATGATAGGTGAGTTAAATTTCTTCCTTGGATTACAAGTAAATCAAAATAGCAAAGGAATTTTCATTTCTCATTCCAAGTATACCAAATAATTTTTGAAGAAGTTTGGATTGGAGAATTCCAAACTAGTTTGTACACCTATTGTTACTGAAGGTTTGTACACCTGTTGTTACTGAAGGTAAGTTGAAAAAAGAAGGTGATTCACCTAAAGCTAATGCAAGTATGTACAGATCAATGATTAAAGAATTGTTATATTTGACTGCTACTAGACTAGACATTATGTATGTTGTTTGTTTAGCAACTAGATTTCAGCAAGAACCAAAGGAATCACATGTTATTGTAGTAAAAAGAATATTTAGATATTTGAAGGGTACAAAAGATATCAGGTAATGGTATCTAAAGGACTCAAATTTCACTTTGACAGCTTATATTGATGTTGATTAGGCTAAATGTGTTGATAACAGGCGGAGCAAAAGTGGTGGAGCTTATTTCATTGGCTCCCGGTTGGTTGCTGGGTCAAATAAGAAACAAGATTTTGTATCTTTATCTACTACTGAAGCTGAATACATTGCAACATCCTCATGTTGTGCTTAGGTACTATGGATGAAACAAACACTGAAGGACATTGGCATATCATTTGATGAACCAATCTCAATTATTTGTGACAATAGTAGTGCAATAAACATTTCCAAGAATCCGGTACAACACTCCAGAATGAAACGTATATCCATTAGATATCATTTCTTGAGAGAGAAGGCTTTGGAAAAGAAGGTAAGACTTGAATATGTACCTACAAAAGAGTAGATTATAGATATTTTCACAAAACCATTGAGCAAAGATACTTTTGAGTATCTGTAGTAGAAGTTAGGGGTTCTACCCCGTCCTAGTCTACAATAATTTGCACCAGGGTGTGCATTGGTCTAGGGTATTATATGCTCACTCTTATCTGGATCAATGCTTGGTGGCTTCCTCATAGTGGAAGTAGACTAAGTTTTTTAGGGGGAGTTTTTCCCTTTGTCTTTGATGTCAAAGGGGGAGAAGAAAAGAAGACAAGAAGGTCCTTGATGTTGACATTGCGTTGTTTGGTTTGTTATTGATGAATTTTGCCATCAATGACAAAGGGGGAGATTATTTGAATGTGTTGAGATGTGATGTTGTTGATTGTTGTCATTGATGTCAACATATCTTGGTTGATTGAATGAGGTTCAATTTTAATGCTTTGGTGATCTGAATTGGCGTGGTTCTGTATGTTGTGCTATAATGATCTATCTTTGGTCGTGTTTTTCCCGATCCCATTCTTTTTGCAACATAATGAGATATACTCTTATGGGTCTAAACCAATTTGGAAATTAGTTAGCATGCTTCAGAACATTCTTTGCATTGTAGCATGTTGATTTGAGTGAGGAGGTTCTGTATGGTTCACAATTCATTCCCTTCCATCGTGAGAATGATTTTGTGGTGACCTAATTCAAATTGTGTTTTGCCAACTTAGGAATTTATGGAAGCATGGAATGGAATTGTGTTTGGCCGACTTAGGAGTTTATGGAAGCATGGAAGGGTATAAGTAAAAGTTGATTTTGCTCAATGAAAGAAAGTGTGATGAATGCAAATCTAAAAATCCAGACATTGTGAAGTATGCAAAATTATATGACCAGAGGTAGAAAACAGTGAGATTTTATCCAGTGTTATTGTTGGTGACAGTTATTTCAGCAGTGGATTCCCTTTCATCATTCTTCTGGCAGTGAGCCCTTTTCGTTTGGTAGTGAGCCTTTCTCTTTTGGCAGTGAGCCTTTTTATCTTTGGTTGTAATAGCTAGGTAGTGAGCCCACCGATAGTGAGCCTTACCTGCAGTGAGCATTTGGCAGTGAGCCCTTGTAAAAATCACCTTAATCGGTGTCACCTTAACTGGTGTTTTATAACTGAGAATTAGAATTCTCTGTGGCTTTTCCCTTCTTGGGTTTCCATGTAAATTTTGGTGTTCATTGTGCATGGTGTTGTTATGTGCTTTCATGTTCATATCTGTTAGATTATTATCTGATCAATTTAAGTTTTCTCTGAATTAATTAAAGTCAAGAAAATTGTTTTACAATAACTGATTCACCCCCCTCTTAGTTATCTGGATTTTTCAACAAGAAGAACATACATAGAATAAAGGAAGTAGAACAACAAGAATGCATAAAAAAGTGACACCAAATGTATGTGGGGAAAACCCTTTCAAGTAAAAAACCCCACCCTCCAAAAGCATAGTACTTTCTCTATTACTTCAAATAATTTGGTTACAAGATATCACTAAGTACAAGATTCTTCAACAAGTGCTTGAACATGAACACCTGTTCTGGAGTGATACTGGCAGCACTTCATTACCTGCAAACAAACTATGCATCCTACAACTCAAGGAACTTAATAAATAGAGTGATACAAGCTTCAAGAAGCATCTAGAAGGAGAGGGGCATCCAAATCCAAAAGGCACAATATTCAACACCTTATACATGCATTTGGACACATGCACAACATTTCCTTACATCCCTGTCACTTTTCAAACATGCAAATAGTCTTCTTCCAAGCTTGGGCACCTAGAATATGCTAAAAATAGCTTATGGCGGATGCCTTACACATCTTACAACTATAATAGAATTTGTCATAGTTGTCAACAATTACAACTATAAGATAATCTATCATAACTGACTAAAATTAGTTGATTATGTTACATCCTGTCACATCCCAACTTGGGTGCCAAATTTCACCCATGCATTCAAAGATGCCTTATGACGCGTCATAGAATCTGTCATATGTCATAAATTCCAAAGTGGGATGCCTATGTCCACTTGGAATGAAGATGTTTCATCCAATCATCTCCAACGAGGATGCCACCCAGCCAATAGATCCCAATTAGTGACACATGACACCATAGGAATTTAAATTATACAAATAAATACATTAATTACATCAAATTAAATCAATGTTAGGACTCTAAGGTTTAGACACCTTAATCCCAATAGACACGAACCACATGTGTAATAATAAATGAACCATGATCATACATAAATGAACCACAATCAAATATAAATGTTCACTTTGTAATTTCAAACATATAATATAATACATGTCCATAAATTCAAGTATTTTGAATCAAATGTATAAATGTCCACAAACATATCATAAAATAACATGTAATCAAGTCCATAAATATATCATCAAACATAAATATCCATAAATATATCATCAAACATGTAATCAAGTCCACAAATGTATCATCAAACATAAATTTCCATAAATATACATCATGATCAAACTTCCAAATCTCTACAAACATGTGAAAATGTCTAGAAATGTCCAAAAACATGTGTCATGTCAAATTTAATGTATGTACAAATGTCTACAATTATCTAGAAAATACTAGCCATTGGTAGGGTCATCATGTCGACTCTGAATCGAGTGACCCTCTGAGTGAGAATCCTACTTTAATGGATGTGTCAAGCCTTGGAGATAGTACAACACATGTGCACAATTTATGTTCATTATGTTAAGTTAGAATGATGTTAAATATATATACATTATACAAATTATATACATACATGAGTACATGATTTAAAAATTTAAAACTCACCTGTCGTCTAACATTATTCTGAATCATGCCTACATACATGCTCCATCCTCAGACTAGGTGTAATATGAGCTAACTCCCTCTACAATATATATAAAACAAAAATGTGTACATTAGGACTATCTTCCATTTAAGTAAAATAAGTAATCTAAAGTTTAAACAAGTCTAAATCATGCATGCATGTACATACATACATACCTACATATCAAGTGATGTAGGATCCACTGCAATGATCATATTTTCCAACTCATCTATCTCACGGGTCTCCCTGACTAGCTCTAGTATTAATGAATGTAGTAGACTACATAGGTGAGTTGGCATCGACAACAAGTCTAAATGTAGGAACATATCCATATAACCTAATGATCCCATCATTTGCAACTACTCCTCAAGTGAATCCAGGCCTTGTGATGTATGATTCTCAACACTCGCAAAAGGATTAGTAGGTGTATCCTCCTTTACAACAGTCAAATTCTCTATAGTTGGATTAGTAGGATGTGCAGCGTTGCCAAGGTGATGAGAATGTTATGAAGAACCTTTAGCTTGGTTAGATCCTAGATGTGAATGGAAAGATCTATGCACATGTCCTCTGATCTCATGTAATGGGATCCCAATCTTTGTTGCAATGAAATCATATGACTCCAACAGGTCCTATGAAAAACAACTCGTTGTACTCCAAAGAAACTAGTCTCCTATAAGACCATCTATGTTTACAAGTGAACGAACACCTGCGATAGCATAAGGATCAGTAGTATGATCCGATGCTCTAGATTGTCTAGGATGACTCATAATATATTTTTCCACATGATCAGAAGATACCATAGATGTCACAATTGATATATCAACAACACTATCAATTTCTTCCCTTTGGGAAGCAATGACAACCTAGTTTGCAATAGGTTCCAAGGGTGGGGAGATATTAGGTGACCTCTCCCCAACTAAGGCCCAATAAGCTAGAGGTTGTTGATCTTCTCGATGATAAGGGTCCCTTTTAGCAACCATACCATGCCCCTGACCAAAATATGTTGGTAGGTCCAAGTAGTTGACATTGAGGCTCAAATGAACCTCAACATACAACTGATGTGCAAAGTATAAAGGAATTTGGTCATTATTTGGATAAGGACCATGTGCTTCAAGAAAACATAGGTATATCAAAGGGGCCATTTAAGCATCAACACATCGAGTCACCTAATATCACCTGATCTGGGATCTAAAAGTGTAATGTGGAAAATATTGTGATTTGATGGTTTCTTTTGGGACTTAGAGCTGAACTTCTGCAAGAGAAACATCACCATTAACCTCTTGCTACATTCGAGCAAGAATAGCCACTACAGTGTTAGTAGAATAAGAATGGGTACCAACTAATGTCTGTCTAATCCTCGGTAATCTATCTAGAATGGAATGACATGTATCCCTCTAAACCCCTATGGTGTTGGCCTCAACTAGAATACCAAAAAATCTATGGACCTCATGATTTGTACAAGTAAATATACCTTGAGGTGGTGGTTCCTGATTTTCCATATTGATCCTTGATTTGTCTAGAATTTTTTTTTAAAAAAATATCCTAATGTTTAAATTTGAGTGAGCCAAAATAAATAGACTTTCTCTTTTTCATGCCAAATTTGAACAAAACAAAAGGTTACAATGACTAGAAAAGTAAAAATATTGAACAAGAAACCACTCCCATAGACCCGTGTTTAGGCTTAAACTATTTTTTTGCAAAATCTAAACAAAACAAAAGGTTAGAATTACTAGAAAAATGAAAAAATTGAACTAGAAATTACTCCCACACCCATGTTTAGACTTGCTCTTTTTCAGGCCAAATCTTAAAAAAAATAAAATGTTAGGATTACTAGAAAATTGAAAACATTAATAATGAATTGGTTTTGAGTTGAGTTCATAAAAAAATCAATATATGAGGACCTTCACAAATGGATATTACAATTTTTTTTAATAGTATTTCAAAATCTAAAGACATTTAATTTACCTCAAATCCTAGAATAAGTTATTTCCATTACCCATACTTTCATCCGACACTATGAATAGGTTTTCAAGGATCAGGATCCACCCTTGGAGTGATCTAATGTTATTGAACAATAATGAATTTAAGTGGTTTCCTACAAGGTTTACCTTCTTATTGAGCTCTATATGAATAAATTTTCACTCAAAAATACTTTCACAAGGATTATTTTTCCATGCTAATGATAAATCACTTAGATGTGATATATTTTGAATCAATGCCAATTATAAAAACCCTCTAAGACATGGTTGCTAATGATCTCCATAGATTTTATATGGAATCTTATAAATCAAAATCCTTAGAAAATATTATTAACAAAGGATATATTAAATTCATACCTAAGATTCAATATTTGAATAATATTTGTAATTGATGACTAATCACCTTACTCAATGTTTCTTACGAAATCACTAATAAGGATCTTTCTCTTAAGTTGTGTCATGTTCATTATTTGACTACTAAGCTAGAGAAAACTAGGTTTATCAATTCTAGATATATTCCTTATAACATCATTAATATTTGGCAAGGAATGGAGTAGGCTGGATGTTCTCAATAGAAATCCTTTTTTGTTGAAATTGGTTTTCTAAAAGCTTATGATTGTATAGAATGATCCCTTTCATGCTTCAAGTTTTACATGTTTTGGTCCCAAATTTTTTATGTTTGTTGAAATTATTATTTATTATTCTTGTGATTGTATCACTATTAGTGGTCATCAATCTTCTCAATTTGTGATTTTTCACTCCATATGAGAGAGAATGTCCTCTTGCTCCTACCCTACATATATCTCAAGTACTCAAGGCTTCATATATCTTCTAGTTCATGTTGTTTCATAGAAGTTAGTCAATGGTATCACTTTAAATTCCAATTCTTCTTACTAGCTTAAATGGTCATTTTTTATGATTATTTTCTTAAATTTTTGGAGGATAAAAAAAATATTAATCAACTACTTCAATGCTTAGATACATTCTACCTTTCTTCTAGTTCAATTATTTAGTGGTATAAGACTCAATGTTATAGGCAATATTTCTTTCATAAACTAGCATGAATTAACTCTTTTGGTTGGAAGTGGATTTATCATGGAGATTTTCTTAAGCTCTTATACATTCCCTTTGGCTTTCAAGATTCTTCATCTACTCTATGGTAAGTTATTATCAGTTGGGTGGGAAAAAATGTCTTCTTGGATTACTAAGTATCTATCTCTTATAGGTAAATGTAAGGTTTGTTCTAGAGGTCTAGTAGCCACCCATGTCTATCATTCCTCATGGTACATGCCTTTCAAATCTTTTCTCAAATATTTTTTATGAAAATATTTAGAGAAAAAAGAAATTGAATTCATAGAGTTTCTTGGGATTTTTTTTCCCTCCCTCATGACTCTAGAGGGATGGGTTTTATTGGTATGCAACAACAATGTACAATATTACGTGTTAAATGGTTAATTAAAGTCCTTGGGAGTGATGAAACTTGGAAAGTTATGCTTAACTATTGTATTTTTACTAGTGTGTTAAATGTGTGTAATTTTGAGAAATATATTGGCCTCCGGTAGATATTTTCATTATCTAGGAGCTTGTTCTAATTTGGGGTAATTTTGTTATCAAAATTATATGGAAAGCCAGGGAGAACAAATTAAGCCATGGCTTCTATAGAATGGAGATAGATTTAGGACTAATTTGTGTATTAACCATAAATCTCTTTTGTGGTCACCTATGATCACTTGCTAGGATAAACCTCTAGCTAAAGTTTACTTATTCAAGAACCACCAAGAATCTTCTTCCTTGGCCTAAAGAAAAAGTGAATTATAGAATTTATGATTATCATTTTGAGTCCTATACTATTGTTGATTCCATTATTAAAAAATATTGCATAAAATTGAGGACATAATGAAATAATATAACATCCTTAGTACTAGTAATTGACATGGGTATGAGGTAATTAATTGACCATTTGGAGATCATACATTTGTAGCCACTAGCGAGGGAGTGACCATAATGTGGAGTAACTTATAGCAAAGGTTTCTAATTGCAACCAAAATAATTGCAACAAAGGAATCATTAAAATAGGAAGTTGTAGTGAAGTAAATGTTACTCACAACAACTAGAGATTTTGATAAGGAGAAATGGGCATTTGTAGTGAAGTGAAAACTTGGGTGTAGGTGTACTTATAGCAATAGGGAGACTGCAAGGATAGAATGGAACATAAGGAAGATGTTGCGAGGTGGCCAAGTGGTCATGAAGAGGAAGAGGTGATGTAGTTGCACATGAAACAAGGGAACTTGATGAGAGTGCTTGTATAACGAGTGAGATAGTGAGAGAGAAGATGTACGATGAATGGGGAAGGTTAATATTATATAATGGAGAGTATGAGGTTTCTAATAGGAGGTTTCAATTTCTAAAATTACACAAGTATTGTAAACTCAAACTCTCTTTTCAGTGGTATCTTATGCAATTTTGATGGAAATACATCTTGAAACCGGTTTATGAAAAGATAATATTCAAAGGTTGGTACCTTCATACCTTCTAAATCATTCAATTTAACTAATAAGTTCTTAATGTCAGTGTTGCTTGAATTCAAACAATCTACAACGGTGAGCAACCTGTGAGTGCAGTTCACTACAGTATGAAAGTTGCACAATGAGTCCAATACACAAACAAGGCACAAGTAACAGGACAAACTCTTTCCACTTTCCAAGCCATAGAATTTAAAGGAAACAAGCATCAATGAATTTAAACAGAGTTTAGAATGCAACCTCCAATAGACAAAACTGATTCTTAGAGAATAGTGACAGGAACACATAAAATTCAGTCCTTTTTTAAATAATAGCATACTAAGTTCTCAATGTCAGTGATGGAAGAGCATAATCATAATATTTATTATTGCTGAGTGTTTCTAGTTTAGATTGTGTTCATATTTTTGCATCAACGTTGTGGATCACATTCTATTATCCATCATCCTAATCTGTGATCACACTCTGTAATCTGTGATCTAGAATCATAATGTTAAAAAAAAAACAATACCAGACTAAAAGCAAGCATGGCCGAGCTTGTGCCAACCCCAATTCTTTTCTCCTTGGGTGCGGTTCACACCCTTTTCCCCACACAGCAGTTAGGTGTCTTCTTCCTTCCCTTCGTTCTCTCCTTCCTATTCTCCTTTCTGTTCTTTTCTTGACTTTGGGCTGCACCTTCTTCTTGGACCAACCCGATCAGATTTCTTTACATACTATTTTCCTCCTCGTTTGCTTTTCTTTCGTTCTTTTGACGCACACAGAACAGTCTTGGTCACAAAACCGTCGATCTCTATTCTTTTTACTGGCAGAAAACTCCTCCACAAACTGAGGCGAATCAATGCCTTCTCTTTTCCAAAACGGTTGTGACTTTTCCAACTATGCCAGATCAACGGGAAAGGAAGAGGCAGCATCTAGTTGCCAACAAAGAATGGCCACATGTCACCAAGAAGCAAAACAAGAAACAACCAACACCAACTAAAACCAAAATGTGAAATCAAAATTGAAAACAACTAAAAAGGGATGAGGCTGGGTCTTGCCCCAACCAGATTTTGGCAGAATGGATAGCTCTCAGACCTTGACTCTAAACTAAAGGGGACCCCCTTGAAGATATCTCCAAAAAAAAAAAAATTGCAAACAAAAATAATACAATGCTTGCATCAGTTCTTGACACTTTTTCTTTGTGCCCTATTTAGTTGCATTGCACTTACTTCCCTCAGGCTTATGGGTTTTTGATTTCCTTAAATATGCACTTTATTTCCTAAATCATCTCTCTAAGCATAATATTATTTTGGGATATAAGTCAACCAAGGATTTCAAATGTCTAATTGGTCCTTAGGATCACATCATAGGAACTTAAGGGAGCTCATAAATATTGGCACAAGTAGAAAAAGTTTAGCTTTCAATGTCTATTCATGACTACTTTTATGGAATGTAAGAAAGACTACTCTTAATTAAGAGTAGTATCACTAGAATTTTTTCCTTATCTTCCTTTCAAGGATAGTAACTTGTGTAGTATTTCTCATTATATATCAATTAAGAAATCTTAATTTTTTTTTCCATAATCCTTAAAGTTACATATATTATTTTGTTTATGTGTTGGTTCATGTTTCCATTCATAATATTTGGGTTGATGGAATTTATTGAGGTTTTTGAATAATTTATTAGTTGTCTTCATTCTTCTATGAAGAAATATTTGTCATATAGAAAGATTTAATTCAATAGATCAATGATTAACCAACAAAAATGAATGCAACTAAGTTGCATATGAAAGAATAGTTTGAAGGCAAAGAATGTGAAGATGCCATACCATCGAACATCCTCTCTTTAATATATGTGTGACATGAGTTTTATGAAGCATTAAAGGTTAGAAATAATACTCTTTTTGAATCCTTTAGTCATGGAGATGTTCCAATGTCAATTATTGTGAATTTATTTTCTATTTCTTCTCATTCTAATTTTTCAAACCAAACATATATTTAATAAGATAAATGTATGTGTACATCTAATAATTTTTTTATTCTAAGGAAATAAATAAAAGATGTAGTAATATGGGTTCTCAATTATCCATTGAACAATAATATGGGCTCTCAATAATCCATTGAACAATAATATGGGTTCTCAATAATCCAGTGAATAGTAATATGAGTTATCAACAATCTATTGAATAGTAATATGGGTTCTCAATATGGGTTCTCAATATGGGTTATGTAATATGAATTGGAATTTGGTTTGCATAAGATTTTACATGAGATATATATAACCCAAAAAATTTCTTCCTCTAATTCAAATGGTCATACATATAATGTCTTAAGGATGGTTGAACATACCTATCTATCGGTCTTCTATGCAATGCTTGAAGGATGGTTGAATAGGTTTGTAATACCAGACCTTTCCTTTGCCTTCACTTTTCCTCTTTTCGCCATCCAAATAATTGGTGATGAAATTTATAGTGTAACAATCATGTTTGAGACTTTTAAACTCTTTAAAAACAATAATAAAATAATGACTTTTGTTCGAATGCCCCCTTCAAACAAAGGCATTATTTTATTAAAAAATATTTTGTTAAAAACACCTTCAAACAAAGGTTACGTGGTGGAAGTCTTCATTTGAAGGATCCCCTTCAAATGAAGCCCCTTCATTTGAAGGTGTTTACAATTTTTTTTTGGCTGCATACAATTTTTGTTTGTCCAAAACATTGTAACCCACTATTGTGGGTTGACTCCAACGTATACATGCAGATAAATAAATAATGAATGCAAAACATCCAAACATGCACCTAAACATGTCATAAGAAGGTAGTCACAAGGGATATATGACAAATCACCTAGATATCATAGGATATCAACCAAGGACACTTGGGAACACAAGAACAACCTAAAAATGACAAAAGGAACACAAGAACATAAAAACACATCAACCCAAGTTGAAAAAACTACAAGTAGACAATAAGATTCAACTTTCCATTGGAAATATTTTCTAGAAAACATTGACAACTATCCACTATTGTACAATCATCCCTTTTGAGTTAAATCACCCTTATTACATGCCAAAATTGCCTTGACTATCCTAGAATCACCCATATTAATTTCCAAATCACATCTAGCAATATATGTAATTCTAGATAATGCACAAGGCTTATTTTTGAAAGATGGGGTCCCAAGAGATATTAAATTTGAATATGAAGACTACAAAGGGATCCAAATCAATATTAACATCTACATTGACACCTAAAATTAATTCTAAACCCTAAGAATCATTAGAAAGGTTTCACAAGAAAAATAGGTGCATGGCCAAGGTAATGCAAGTCTAAAACAAAATCACACTAAGAAACCCATAAATTTTTCAATTTAAGAGTTGTTAATGAATTGTTTGGAACATTAAATTATAATATACTTATGCCAAATATGCTATGATTAAAGCTTATGAAATACCACTTCTCAATTTCACTGAAAAATGCTATCATTCACAAGCTAGTAGTAAGTTACATAAGATGCAACAAAGATAATATATATTCAAGTACAACTCACAAATATTAGAGCTAAAATAATGAAATCATATTACCATTGAATTTGACATATTCATAACATAAAAAATATATCATAACATGTTTGGCACATCCTTGTTCACCATAATTTTATATTTAAGCCTAATTGTCATAAATTAGAACTTTGCAAAAATGAGATTTCATTCCAATTTAATCAATAATCATTAAATGTTATCTAGTATTTCTCATGTATCTCAAACATGGATGTATCACAATCCTATACAATAATGATTGTAATATACATTTACAATTTTCACAATCCTTTTTAAATTCTCTCATATATAAATAAGTTACAACTTATCAAATAAAACAAATAAAGATGAAATGGTATCTAAATTGGATCTCCAAAATATTTTCCATGATCCCAATGTGCAAAATAATGGTGATCAACACCACCCAACCATGTGAGACACTAAATCCAACTCTTTTAGACTAAAATATGGATGTCATGGTTAGCACACACAAACGTAATACACAAGATTGGTATCAAACACACATTGAACATGTATGGTATAACAACACATAATTAGAAACAATCAATCTAATTGTTCAAGAAAGAGGAGTGAAGGAAACACATGGAGTGATTTTCCTTTTAGTTCTCCAACACTAAGATAAGAAGTTTAGCTAACCGAATAGGTCTCATGTTAAGAACTCAACCAATTAATGCTTCTCATTATGTGATACTTATTTACTAGACATTTTTGTGCCAAGTACCTATTTACTACTTGCAGCCATGGAAAGTATTTTTTCAATGCTTGCATGAATCAATGTCCTTAATTATGTAAATTTTTTTTTTAAAATTTATTCATTATTCATGAGTTGTATGAAATGACTTATTAAATTCTTGCACTAAACATTGCCAAAGATTTTAGGTGAATTAAATCACTCCCAAGCCTCATATGAGCATCCTCAATTCTTAAACAATATAAGAGTCCACTTTTATAAATAATCTATGGGATACAATTAGGTTTTAACATGCATACACCTACTTTATACCTATTCCATTTTTCTACCCTTATTTGTTTTAAAAAAACCACACTTGAAGAAATATTGAAAATTTAAAACTAGAATTTTTATTTTTTCAAAAGGACTACAATATTCAAGTTCCATTACTAATGAACCTTCAAACTTTCTTTAAAGCTAAAAGTGAATAATTCAAACGATGTCCTTTTGATATAAATACTAAGGGGATTACACTTTTCAAGTTACATGAAAATTATGGGGAATGTTGAAGGGTTTTGGGAGAAAATTTATGTTTTCAAAAAATGTAAAAATGCATCAAATTAAATTTATAATACTACCCTTTTATTCTAAATCTACCCAAAATCACAAATAATCACACACAAATTTTAAAGAAAAATTCAAGAGTTTGATTCTAATCATATGTTTTCTCAAAATGTAAAACATACAAGAATAAAAATTCAATTGAAACCTACTCAATTCAATCACTCAAATAAAG
>VDFB02178069.1:0-16179 GCA_007258455.2 Sequoia sempervirens | reverse complement strand
GAGTCAAATGAAGGATCACATAGTGAGATGTGAAATATCAATTTTAAAATCATTTTCCAATACATTCTTTTGTCCAGAAATTATGTCCACATTATCCTTTTCCTTTTCTACACATCGATCAAAATCTTAATGGACAGAAACTACAGGATTAAAGCTAGAAAAAAAGGAGAAGTAAAACATACTTCATCATCATCTTGCAAGTTTATGTCTTCAAATCTTTCATGCAATGACTCTCTGTCATCTTTGGCTTCCAAGATCTTCCTACCCCAGCACTGCGTATGTGCATAGAAAACGCAGTGAAGAAAATGCAAAATACAAAAACTAAGAATTTAGATGGTATAAACTGGAAAATGCGCAATGGTTTTCTAGACTTGGTACAACTTTGGAGAAACTACATTTATTGTACAGATAAATAAATATGCTGATTACTAAAAATTTTTAACACTTAGCTTTGAGATATCAATTTGTATATCTATTTAACAAAATAAGCCAGGAATTTGAATTTTACAATTTACAAAATTATTAGATTTCATTGAGCGCATAAAAGGTCAACTACACACTCATTATTTAGACTTAAGCAAGAACAAGTACAAAAACTCATCCTACTAGAATATGCATTCCAATTAGATGTAAGGTTGCTAGAATAAACAGCTGAATAATAGTATTAGCAAGTTAAAAGCGTTATACATAGAATTCAAAGATAATGAATCTTGCTAGTAAAAAATAGAAAAAATCCAACTAAAAGCATAGGTAATAATAACCCAAAAAATACTAGCATTCATCCCTGAGTTACAATAAACTACAAAGACCATTTAACGGGGACTAGATGCTATGCAAACCAATCTCAAAGATAAAGCATCTACCTAAAAAATTTCCTTGATAATATACAAATCTGTAAAATGCAGACATCTTTCAGAATTGAAAGACATATTGTTGCTAGATCTATAACACAGTAATGCCTAAGAAAGAAAAGCCCTGTTCCAACTCAGAAATCCAATCAATGCTCCTGAGCAGCATCAATAAAGGCCTTGATATGTCTCTGATAGACAAAAGCACCTCAATCAAATACTACCTTAGTAATACCTTTTTCAAGACAATCTTTGCCAATTGTTTCAGCAATGGGGAGTCTCCCAAAGTTCAGGCCTCGACAAGATAGTGATTAATGTAACTGTAACCGTATATTTCTCCAAAATACTACTAGAGGTATCCAAAATCCTAAATAATTATACAAAACATCTATATTCAATTTATTGAGTAAACTTTTGTTTTTGGTGGTCAATCTGTATTAATTCGAACAAGTACCATTTAGGTTCCAAAGAATCAGTAGCAAATTTGTTGAGCAAAGCAAGGTTCAGTTCATATAATGTTGAAGTAAGAGGAAATTTTCCTCAGTAGTGACTAAAGTATTATACAATGTGCAATTTATTTTTGTTCCATTCTTATTGAGTTCTATAAGCAAAAGTTTACATTCTCTTTTGAAAAGATCTATCACTAGTAGCTTGTGTGAGCCATGTCATTACATAAATTATATCTTCAATTGACTACATATTTTTAGGTTTCATATTTTCTAATGATTAATCTATTCTCAGATGAGTGGCTACAAGACCGATTTATCAACTATCTATTAGAAGCAATAACTAAACTTACAAATCAAGTAACATCTATTTCTCATTTTTATATTTTTTTTGTGCATTTTTAATTAAATATCATAATTATCTTCCAACTTAGAATAAAATCTCTCTTCACAACAAATTAAATAATGGTTAATATTGTTGGTGTTGATAACTATAGCAAATGTGAGCAAGAAATTGTACCCAACATTGATATTTCTTTAAAAAACAACTTATTTCCACTAGAATATTTTTCGTATACCATTGGAGATTGTCTATTTGATAGTCTTCAAATATTGCTTCATTTTCATTGTACTTCAAATGAATTACAAAATGGATTAGTTGATTACTTTATGTTGTTGTTATCCAAAGATGATTCTGATGCATTACAAGCACTTGCACATGAATTGCATCCAGAAATATTGTATGAAATACACAATATATGACACATGACAGCTTGTTTAGGTAAAATGTGATTATTTGCATCAAGTGCTATACCAGAACAAGAGAGGCCTTTGGGGTGACACATTTTACATACAATGGGTATCGAAATGGTTAATCATACCAATTACATTGTGGTCAACAACTACAAAGAAAAAGTACTTACATTTGAACCACAATATTCAAAAAAAAAAGTTGTATTCAATTTTATTTCATCATGAGAATCTAAACCGTGGTCATTATGAACCATTATTTTGAAAAAAATAATTCATCTATAGTCCTATACTATCAAATTACCTTTCCTATAACTATGAAACATTTGGAAAGCTAACAGCAGCATATTGCACTTGAAATGGAACCGAATGGAGTGAAAAAGGAAACTATGATGGCAAGAAATTGTGGTAAAATCCTTTTTCAATGCTATATGTTACTTGATGAATGGAGAAAAAAAAAAAAAAAAATTAAGACTGTACATTGCACAACCTTTTTGTAATTCAACTAAAGGTAGTTGTACAAATTTTACTAGCTATCAAGAGCATTTACTGAAAGAAAATATGTTAGACACAATACCATTTCTTTTAAACTATAAACAATATACTATCAGCATGGCAATGCCATATGCAGAAGGGAAAATTGAAGGAGGTTCATTTTGTTTACAATGGTTAGCCACTAGTGACAACAAATACTATTGAACGATTTGAAAGAAGCTGAACTTCTGCATATTCTCTTGTAAAACCAAAACAAAGTCATGGGAAAAAAAGTGAAATATCTTTAGAACTGATTAATAGTAAAGTACATGAACCAATATTGCTCAAAAGAAAAAAATATCACTTACTGCATAATTAAAAACCAAGTAAAAATAAATAAAAAATCCCATGATACCATCAAATCAAATTCAACAACAAAAAAGAAAAAGGGAAATATTTTTCAGGCCAAATTATAGTAAACTACACGAAGTGGAAACTCTTATAAGAAATTAATATCCCTTACTAAATTGAAGAGAATATTGTGTACTTACAAACCAACTAAACAACATTGTTCTAATAAAGGAAATACTAAAAAAAATTCCAACGCAAATATATTTCAAAGAAATTGAAGACACTCCTCAATATGAATGTTATATATGTCACCGACTGCAATTTCAACATTGTATTGAAAAACTTAATGAAAGTGAGCAACAAAATTACAATTTTTTTTAAAATATAATGCAATACATAAATTTGAAAATGTATGAAAATATTGTAAACAAATGCTACGTGTTGGTAAATCTCCATTGTTTTCTACACCACAGTTAATAAGACAATGGGGACATAAAAAATCTCAAATGGGATTAACTAGGTCCATTATTAATGTCCCAACAAATATGAATAATATACAGGCAATACTCCCACGATCAATTAATGGAAAAATAGCAAATGTTGTTGCATGAAAAGGAAGAATACAATACAAGAATCCATATGAAGTTGGTATTTTTCATAGAAATCATTATAACTCCTATGTGAAAGACAATTATATAAAATAGAAAAAGTTTCCATAAGCAATAGTTGGAAAAAAATTAAAGAAACAAATAACATTTCTAAAATAAACAAATAACAATTCTAAAATAGTCTAGAAATAAAAAAAATGGGGATGAATTAGAAGAACATAGTGATACTCTAATACATGGATTTATAGCATCTTGATTTGTTTATGACTTGCATGATAAAATAATTGAAATTGCACCAAGTGAAGGAAACCAACCTCTTGGAATTTTTAAGGATAGATATGTGAAAGAAATTAACTTTCCAACACCTTTCTTTGGTGATCCAAGAGATGAGGACATAAGGAAAGAGTTTAAGTATCAAAAAAATGCACAATGGGAGGTCTTTATTCAAGTGGTGATTTTTCAAGCCATACTACTAATTTATTTTTCAAAATAGTTTGTATCATTATAAAAAAATCATATCAAGTAAATAAATAAGAATTAGAAAAGTTCAATTAAAAGGGTGAATCTTGCTTGCTAAACATGTTTTTGATTATATAAGTAGGGAAGGGACCTAATCCCATATAGGGCTTACAACTGGGTAGAACATCCCTGCAAACAGATTGGCCAAACATAGTAACCAGTCAAAAATAGCAAGAAGAGAACAGATATAGTAAAACAGCCAGAGAGAACCAATTCAAGCTTCAGAGCTTGAAACAATTTAGCAAATGAAACTTTATGTTTAATTTTAGTATCCACCATAGTCTCTTGTTGTATTTAAATTCACTGCTATGTCTTCTTCCACTATATAGTCATAAACAGTGTCTTTCTTTCTTGCCTCTGTCAGCCTTTAATCTACTATAAGGTCTATCCAGTTGTTCCCCAGATCTTTTCTTCCCAGCAACATCATATCTCTCTAATATTTGTAGTTGCTCTTTGTTGATATGTCACTCTCTTCCTCTCCTATTCCATGTCATTGCTCACTTTTTTGTTAGAGATCTTAGGTAGGCTTCTTACAGAAATACACATGCAATTTTGAGTTAAATCAAATAAACTTTTTTGCTCTGGGAATAAAAAGAGCTATGTTTTGTGTAACTGGTAGATTTCCAAAATGCTTGAAAAACCTATGGAACCTTCAAGGATTATTTTAAAATATTTTTACTTGACTTTGTTAAGTTATAAGAACAAGATTCAAATAAAACAAAATAGCATGAACAGTGGTTGCACTTTTCTCTTGGCCTACATTAATAAGACAATAGTGCATACCATGTATTTAACTATTTTTTTCAAAACCATGCATGTGAACTTCTTTTGATGGAAGTTTCTATCCTTACTTCTAATAACATGACAAAAACCCATAAGCTAATTACTTCCTTTGGTATGGGGGTTTGAACTTTGAAGTGTCCATCTATTGTGCAAATTTATTCTTTGTTGAAGGTAGGACCTAGTTGGATAGTTTGGGAAATTATATTTTAACTTAGGAATGCAGTATTGACATAGAAACTTCATAATCCCTTGATCGTGAAGTGCCAACATTCAATTAATGTGTCGATTTCCCCCAACTACTTCTAGGAATTCATTTTATCCTTGGATTTCATAGGTATGGTTTAACAAAAGAGAGAGAAAATGTACATCATGCTTGCTCATAAATACTTTTGATTTTTTAGTTGAGTCAATGAAACAATGGATGACTAACACAATATAACACCACAAAAAACATCATGGAACCCATAGACTAGAGAGTGTAAATGAAAACAAGGTTTCCTGAGAAGCAAGTAAACAATCTGTTGGGAATAGGATACCATTTAATTGCAATCTTAAACATTATTTCATGTATCTCCTAAGTCCTTGGAAAGTGTTCACCAATATTAGGATTAGAAAGAGATTAAATTTGAATGAAATGAACATGTAAATTTCCATTTGTAATTAATTCTAAATGATAGGAACTTGTGGGGATGCCCATGAAGAGCTGCTACAAAATAGGAGCACATGGGGCACCCACATTGAAGGTGGAACCCGCCTTGAGTTAAGTTAACTATTTGGAGAAAAGATAACACTTCAAAAATGCATGTAAATATCCTAGAAGTTAGGAATTGATGTTTGCATGCATGAAGTTCAGTTTAGTTCAGTTCAGTATCACTTCAGTTATGGTTCAGTTATCTTCAACTGCAAGTAGTTAGTTTGGGTTAAATGCTAGTTGACTTGGAATGCATGACTAATGACCCTAGGGATTACTTGTGAATGTGGTGGTAATTTCATTTAGAGTGGGGTGCCATCGTCCATGCATCATGTTTGCATGAATTGATGGAAAGATATGTTCGGTTCTTCAAAGGTCAGCTTGGACCCACCTTCCCAGCTACCCTGTTAGCATCAGGAGTTAACATGACAGAGAGTTAGGGACAGGACATTCTTGTTCAAACTAGAGGGGAGGAAGCATTTATATATCTTTGAGATTAGAAGATTTGGGGTTGAGACACTAGTTTTGGACCTGTTTGATAATGGAATTTGTTGACATTTGTTTTCAAAAGACTCTACTTGCAAGAATAAGTAGGATTTAGTGAGATGGCTTTAGCAACCTATAAACTTTTTTGGGGTTTCGAAAGCTCTTTATTATTATAAATTTAAAAGTTAGAGAGAGAGTTCTATTAAGATTTTTTTTTTGCAGGTGTTGAGAGAATTTGTTAAAGGAAAAAGCATCTCAGCAAAGTTGCAATTGTGCTTAATCTTATTAGAGATTAAATAGGCATTGTTCTTAGGGTGGAGTTTTTTTTAAAAGGGTTTCGATGGTAGATGTTGTATACTTCTATCTTATAGGCTTATTAATTTCTGTCATACATCCTACTTCTACAAAATTCATTAAAATGATCCTAAAATAGATAATCGCCTTGAAATTGTAACGAGCACTTGGTGAATCCTATAGTCACGATAGTTTACAATTTTAAAGCTACATGGGAATTAAAGGGACCCGTTCGCCCACCATTGGTCCAGCTCCCTCCATACTCACTTAACCCCCCAAAAAAAAATCACTTTCATCCATTAAAAAAAATGATTTTATTGAATAACTAATTACAAAAACACCAATAGTTGCTCATTAAGTGCTAAATTGAATGATTTGAGTGGATTTTAAGTCCTAAAACAGCTGTAATTGACTGAAATTATAGTGGGTGAATACTAGGACATGAGGTGGTGGCAAACAGACGACACCTCTAAAAGGTGAATTTTTTACCTCCGCGTGCATATCCAAAGCTTCCGCACTCGATCTAATTGCCCAGAAGCCAAAACCTTAGTTATAAGCACTTAACTCGTGAGCGAAAAAAACCCATAATTGTTTTTTTCGATCCAATGTACGGTTTGAATTCTATAGTTGCGCGAAGTTAGCCCTACCGAATACTAGGTCTTATCCCCTAAACAGCTCCATTTTCAACATTTGGTATCAAAGCTGATGGTTGGGTAGAGTTTGGAACACCTTTCTCTTAAAAATTTAAAGGTTTTTTGGATGTAGTGGGAGCTTTTACTATTGCGTTATTGATGATTTTGAAAAAAATGTTTGCTACAATGAGTTTTAATTCTCATTTAGATATTGAAAGATTCAATGGATCTAATTATGAGATGTGGAAACTAAAATTGGACGATCCTTAAAGAGAGAGGTCAATGGTTAGTTGTTGGTAATGAGACAAAGTCACCTACAATGATGTCAAATGAGGATTGGGCTAAGCTTGATAAGAAGGCAAGAGGGACCATAAGATTATGTCTTGTCGATGTTGTTCTCTTGAATGTTTCAGAAGAAGCTACTACATATAAATTGTGGAAGAGGATAGGTGATATTTATCAACCTAAAAATCTTACCAATAAGTTGTATCTGAAAAAGATAGTTGTATTCATTAAAGATGAAAGATGGTGATTTTGTTGCAAATAATTTGAATGCTTTTAATTTGATTCTAAGTTAGTTAGCATTTGTAGATGTAAAGCTAGAAGATGAAGATAAATGAATTTTGTTACTTTGTTCTTTACCACAATCTTGAAAAAATTTAATTGTTGCTATTAGTGGTAGTGGTGCATATCTAAAGATGGACAATATAATTCCTACTCTCCTATCAGAGGAAATGAGGAGGAAGTGTAAAATGGAAATCCAAGATGCCTTGTTTGTAAAAGGTAGGCCTGAGAAAAAGAAACCTAAGGGAGACAAGGAAGGGAAGGGTAAGTCCAAAGGATGGAGTAAGGTAAAGTGTTGGAACTGTGGGAAATCGAGACATGTGAAGAAGGATTGTAAGAACAGGGAAAAGATTTTTGATTCTTCTACAGAGGAATCCTCAGATGATGGTAATCATCAATTGATCATTTCATGCACAATTTTTTTTGATAAAGGGTAAAATGGGTTTTTACAGGGATCCAAAACCACAAAGTTTACAACATAAAAGAAGGGAAAGAAAAGTCCAAGAAAAACAACCAGCTGCACAAAAGATAAAAACCAAAATAAGTAGCAACCAACCGCAAAAGACCAGAGAGGTCAAGCAATAAAAGCTAGCTGAAAAGCCAACTAAAATCTGAGCGCAATTAACCCAGCGTCTTCAGGACAGACTCGGTCTCGGCCCCCAGGTTCTGCATATCATGAACCCCCTTCTTCAAAGTTTGAATCATATTCAGAGTGTCTGGGGAGCCTTCCTCTTCAGGTTGGCCCTGGTTCTCTTAAAAATATCAGCATCCACCTCCTGGTTTCTTTCATTGGTATCCTCCAGATCAACCACCAGAGACCCCTATTGGGCTTTGTCCAATTTCTCGGTCATGGCATTGATAATGATGGCGTTGTGTCTGGCCATACGATTTTTTTTCTTAGCAATAATTTTGATAGTATTTTTCATTTTCTCCTCCTCAATTTCAACACTTTTGATCTTGCCAGCTTGGTAATGAATATCTTTGCTGAGACCGTAATCTCTTCGTTCCACCTCTTTCTTTTCAATCGCCACAACCTTGGCACCCAAATCTTCCAATTTACTTTGAAGGGCCCAATTTTTTATCTTTAGCTCGTTAATTTCATTGAAGGTCCATTTCAAAAGTTTGAAATGGATATTAGCATTATTTCTAGCTAAATTCAAAACATCTACAGAGGGATCGCTATCAGTGGTTAAACAAGTATTGGCAGGGTTAGGAGTAACATGGGATCTAGTTCTAGCAATTCTATCCAACGACGGGCCAGCAGAGGGCTGAGTATTGTTAGCACCAGATGCCTCAGAGTCAGGGGAATATTCAGAGTACGAGATAAGGTTTTTAACCTGGGTATTCTTATCAACAAAACTGGTTTTGAGGGAGGGGATTCCCGGCTCAAGCACGGAACGATCTTTAATAGTAAGTGGGCTAGGGTTAATCTTGCCAAAATGGACAGCAGGCGAGCTAAGGACAGTTCTAGCTAGACTTAAATTGGGAAAAAACCTCAAGCAATTGGGTTCAGTACCGTCTTCCTCAGAATCAGGGGAGGCTTCCAGATTAGGAGGGACGGGAATTTTTTGGTAATGCTCCACAATTAATCTAATCAAGCCTATATGCAAAATAGGGAATCTTCTAGGGTTTTTCTTATGGTCATACAAACTTTTCCTCAAAGAACAAAGAAGATGGTAGGGGAAAGAAACCCTTACCTTGTAGTGGAAGTGGTTGAGTAGGGCAAAGTGATAACCGTGGACCCTGGCGAAACAACCATCCACAGTTATGTACTCCATGATAACACATAGAACCTTTCTCCATAGGGATTTTATGGTGTCGGCTTCAAAGTAGCTATTACCAATTTTCACCAAATTTAGTCTTTCTTTCTCTTTTTTTGGAAATCTGATGACGGCATCGTTAGAAAAAACCCTATGCCTGAAAAAATTCTTCCCATCAGTAGACATTCCTGTCACTTCAGCTATCAGGTTTTCATTAAGCTCGACTCTCCTACCAAAAAGGGTGAGATCCCCATTATTCCAATTTTTCTCAAAAAGATCTGTAGCCTCCTGATTGGATCCATGGAGCTTCTTCAGGAAAGGAAGTAACCCACCACTTTTAACTTTATTCCACAACTTAACATTTTTTGTGTGCATCTCATAGTTGTCCGGCTCAATTGTTTTCCTATTTCCACCCATCTTGGCCGACACAGTGGTGTAGAAAAAGACAAAATCTTTACTAGAACTGGTCCCGCCAAATCTAAGAACCCTCAAAGCATGCCAAGCCACCTTGCAGACTAAGCAACTGAGCTTGGTCCCATACATTATCGGTATGGTCATCTATCAATTAGATGAAATTTTAATTCTATCAAACTTAGCAAGTATCGAGATGGCGTCATCAATCCATGATTTTATTGTCCACAAGGGGGGGAATTTCCACAAAGGAAATCAATAATATTTTTGGAATCACCTTCAAGCCAGAGGTTTTTAAAGTTAAGAAGTTGACCTAAATTTATAATGTGAAAAGTGCCAGCAGCCTCCGCCAAGTGATTGGTTTGGGAACCAAGAGGAGTGGTCGTCGCACCTAGAAAATTGCCAAAGGAGTCCCTTATGACTCCGCCACAGTCCGCCATGCCCAGATTAGCTTTAGCCGCACCATCAAAGTTAGCTTTGACCCATCCATTAGGAAGAAAAGACCAGCGAACACCCTCTCTATCCTTCTTGGATTTTTTAGGGGCGCAAGGCAAATCAAGGCTTATATTCCATTCCTTGGCAACTATAAGGTCATAGGACAAGTGGGCCACTTTCTCAAAATTTCTAACCTTCTGAGAGATGCAATTGAGGAATTGCGTTCTTTCCAAAGACCCCAAGCAACATGAGGGAAAGAGAAATTCAATAAAATCTTGAGAACTGAATTTCATGCAAAAATGTTAGTGATCACTCTTTTCTTGATGTTAAAGAGTGATCTTCATGAAGAGGATGGTAGTCATGACGCCATGTGTAGCTCATACCACAGTTCAGTGGGAGTTGTTGATAGTGATGTGTATACATCATTGGTAAGGTTATCTTTATGTGATTGGGGATATTTTTTTCCTTGGTTTAGAATGGTTGATATTATGTCATGGTTTACTCTCGATATGCATTTAGAGTTTGGCATGGTACTTGTTCTCTTGAGACTAGGATGTTTATGTATGTTATGATGCATGTGATCTCCTTGGAGGGGATGGTTAGATCATGAATTTCATGATTGGATCTTTGACATTGATCTTGTGCGGTTCTCTTATGTATTGGGTATATTAATCATTTGCTTGATTACTTAAGCGGTATTATTTAATAGAACAGGTTTGCTGGATTGGATTTGATTTATAGTTGCTTCATGAGTGGCGGAGAAATAGGCTGAGGCTTAGGTTATCTTAAAAGGGTTGAGACATGGATTTTACTCTTGTTGAGATTTCAGGGAAGTGGGAGCCACCTTGGTTGGACATGTAGTCCAACCCACTGCCGTGATTTCACAGCTATACCTCCTAAAGAAGCCGGTTTAGTTCCTGAGGGCTGGGGAGAAGATGCTGAGAGGAACAATTTGTGAAGTAAGTTAAAACTTGAGATAGCCATTCAGTTAAAAGGAATTATTTTTAGCCAAAAATCTGTACTTTTCCATTACTAAGCATATTTGATGTTGAGAATATCACTTTTTGGGAGAGAAATGATTAAAATTAAGAGGTATTAATTAGAAATTTGACACTTTTGATTAATGGTGAGTTATCTTCTGAAACTAGGTTTCTATGAATAATTTCTGTGAGTTTGAAGGTATTTAATCCATTTTGCTTGGGCTTCGTTAATACGGTTACATTTGAAGTTGGCATGGATTGATTAGTTGGTACAGGAAGGCCATTGACCTTGAGTCCTGTACTTGATTTATAAAATGATTTGTTTAAAATAATTGAAATGTATAATGTCAAGTGGGAGAATGTTGGGAATAGGATGCCATTTAATTGCAATCCTAAACATTATTTCATGTATCTCCTAAGTCCTTGGAAAGTGTTTCCCAACACTAGGATTAGAAAGAGATTAAATTTGAATGAAATGAACATGTAAATTGGCATTTGTAATTAATTCTAAATAATAAGAACTTGTGGGGATTCCCATGAAGAACTCCTACAAAATAGGAGCACATGGGGCACCCACATGGAAGGTGGAACCCACCTTGATTTAAGTTAATTGTTTGGAGAAAAGATAACACTTCAGTAATGCATGTAAAGATCCTAGAAGTTAGGAATTGATATTTACATGTATGAAGTTCAGTTCAATTTAGTTCAGTTCAGTATCAGTTCAATTCAATTCAGTATCGGTTCAGTTCAATTTAGTTCTATTATGGTTCAGTTATCTTCAGTTGCATGTAGTTAGTTTCAGTTGAATGCTAGTTGACTTTAGTTGACTTGGAATGCATGTGGTGATTTGCATAGCCAGATAGCAGGGGGTGATACATTCAATTAAGTAGCAGTGTCAATGTAAGCACTTCAAAGATTAATGGAGATATGTTTGGAGTTAACAAGATTGACTTGGTTACATAGGGTGCCCCAAGAGTTATGCATCTTAAAGGAGTTAACACTTTTGCATGATAAGATATTTTATAAGGCTGAGTTAAGTGGGTCCATTCTTGGGTACCAACTTTGAGGAGAAGCTTACAAGATATCTTCGGAATAAATATTGAGTTAGGACTTCAGTTTTGGATGCCCAAATTAATGAAGGACTTGGTTTGAAATTATTTTTCATGGGAGAACTCTACTTGCAATGAATAGGTGTAGGTTTTGTGAGATAAGATTTTTGCTTTGTAATTGTAAACTCTTTGGTGTTTACAAGGCTCGTTATTTTCTATAAATTGTAGCAAGTTGAAGAGAGTTCTATCAAATTTTATTGTAGGTTGTGAAGAAGATTTGTTGGAGGCAAAAGAAGCATCTCAAGCAAGGATTGGAATTATTGTAATATTATTATGAGATTAAATAATACATTAATTCTTGGTGGAGTTTTTTCCTAAAAGGGTTTCTCCATGGTATATGTTGTGTCACTTCTATCTTCTGGTCTTATTTTTCTACAATCTTCTGTCTACTTCTGCAAATGGTAAAATGAATCTAAACACATAATCATATACAAAGAAATTGTAACAAGAAACACTTAATTAGATCTATAGTATAATAGTTTTACAAGTTTTAAAGCTACATAATTACCTCCATTTTCAACACAATCTATGGAATAAATATTGAATAGTTAAATACAAAACCAATAACATATTTTCATGACTCTCTACATCACAAATTCCAAAACAATGATTTGAAAAGAATAAGCTCATACAGATCAAAAAGATATGTGATATAATGATTGGACCTTAACTAAAAAATAGTGTATGTGTTGTGCATTGCAAATATAAACAAGATGATCAACAAGAAAATATATAGTAAACAATGAATGGAAACTTTTATGTCCTCAAAACATAGTATATTTATCAAAAGTGTGCTTCAATTGTAGTTTTTAGAGGTGATGCTTCCAACTACACTTTTGAGGAAACCCTTCAAACATGCCATATAGTGATGTCATCAAACAAACCTATAATAGACCATGGTTCAAATTTTTGGAATTCAATATCACTACTACATATCACACCCCAATGATGCATTTTACTTAGAAAAAATCCTTTGTGTTTGAAAATGTTTGTACACCTTGCAAGGAAGCTAACCTCATTTATTTTTTTATGATATCTTAGATCTACAATACAAATGCATCTCATGAAGCTGTGTCATTTCATAATTTGAATTAGGATGAGCACAGTTTCTTGCAAGAATAAATCAAATTTTTAAAATTCCTAAGTGCACGAACAAGATCCTAAATCTATGTAATCAATGCCTCTCCAAGCTCAAATATTACTTCTAAACCATGTTGGATCTATAAATCATGATCATTTATAACCAATGATGGGTTGAAAAACCATGCCTTCCCAATTCCACTAAGATTTGAGCTCGAAAGCCTTACTTGTACTTTTCAGTCAAACTATGATTTGGGTTCTCTTATCTCATGTTTTAAGTTTTGGTCCTCATATACTCTAGAGTATTGCCAACTACAAACTAGTAATCTAGATTCCTTATAGCATTGTGTCACCAAGAATCTTGCAATTCTCTATAGTTTAGTATCTCAAGAATTAAAACAACGAAACAACATAAACATGCTAATACAACTAAATGTTCACACCATGAAGACAAACAGTAACTGAAATTATAAAAGAAAAGCCTCAAAAAAGGCTATGTATGGTTCAGATGAACACTATTTACCATTTGCAGTTCACTAAGATATGCTGCTCTAAATTATATGGAAGTTCAGACATGGACAAAAAGGTGCATTTATACTTGGAAACATCAGGCTTTTAGTTTTTTTAAGTGTATTTCTCATTTGCAAAGGACTGGGACTGCCCTTCACTTGTTCAGCTATCATGTGTTTCATAATTCTTGAAGCAAGGGTCTTAACTAGCATATGTAAAATCATGTTCACATGCCCTAAACCTGTATGCAATGCCATTATCCTCAAGGGACCATTATGTATGCCAATATCCAAAGTTCATAAACACTGTCATTGGAAACAAACAATATTGCTATTCTTCATATACTATCCTTTTAATGGTATTCCCACCGTGTTCAATTATGATAATGGTTACTACTAGAATAAGGGTAACGAATCAGTTACAAAACATAAGAATTAAATTATGGATAGGGTTCAATTAAAATTAGTGTTTAATTAAGAGAACAATTTACTAAGGTTTAGGGTTAAATTGGAGCTACCATTTAATAATATAATTTAATAATAGATACAATAAATTATTATAATCATGATAATATAATAATTATATAAAAATATAATATTATAGTAATAACTTATATATATATTACAATAGAATAATAAAATAATGATAATATAACAATTAAATAATAATTAATAAAAATATAATATAATAATAATAATTTCATACAATAATAAAAATAAAATATTAATAATATAAAAAATACAATAAATTAAATAAACGTCTTAGAAGATATCTCTCCAAATATGTTGACTATTTTAAAGGAGTATATAAATGGGCAAATGCCTTTCATTTGAATTAATTCATTTTTCAAAAGACCCATACAGAGGTGCTCTGTGTGAACTCTAGCAAATCAAAAAGGGCGCAAAAGCGAAATAAGAAAATCTAAGTAGGAAACCCTATCATTTGGTATAGCCTGATCAATAAAAGTAAATATTATCATAACATAAGCAATAAATTAAATAGTTTCCTCCAAAATAGATCTATTATATATTTAAAATATAAGGATAATTTTAATTTATTTTAAGGCGCTTCATTTAAATTAATTTACTGGTTTTGAGAAGAATCTGCATGTATGATAGGACGGGTGCTTCCTAATCCAATCAAAACGGCAAAGAAAAAGCAAATTCATAGGAAACCTCGTTTTTGAGTATATTTGATCAATAATAAAAGTAAATATTAAAAATATAAAATACAATAAATTAAATAAACGTCTTGCAAAATAGACTGTATTTAAAATATATATACTAATTTATTTATGCTTTCTCATTTGAATTAATTATTTTATGAGAAAGAATTGCTTTCTCATTTGAATTAATTATTTTATGAGAAAGAATTGCATATGATAGACGATGCTTCTAGAACTTACAATTAAAACCCTAAAAAAAAAGCAAATTCACAATTAACCTCGGGGCACTTGTAAAAATCTGTTCCTCCACTTTACCTCGTTTCTACCTCAAACTGTGCCACCATTAACGGTGTCCAATCCTTTAATGCAGCCAGCTGTTGTCTGGATATATTTGATACGTGGAAGCAGCACGAATATCACTGCACACCAACATTCTTATATACATCACATATTACTCAAGGCCGTAAACAATCCATCTACAACAACTGTGTAAACAATTGAACGAGTTGGCGGGGAAAATGGAGGATAAGCAGCAGGCTAAGATCTGGCATTCCAGCGTGAAGGTCCACGAGATTAATTCAGAAAGTCTACGCGGGGATCATCTATTCATGATCGACGGTGAATTAGCAGTAGGGAAAAGAATGCAGATTATAGATGATGCAAATCCAGCAAACAATGGGTCTTCCAAATTCAGGTAAACATGTCTCCCTCTCGAGAGATTACGATCGAGTTGAAATAAGAATGCATCTCACCAGATCTGAAATGTGTACGAATAGTTAGGGATTGTTGGTGGATATAATACATCACCCACCTGTGCAAGTTTCTTGCAAGTTATTGGCTTACACATTCTTTATATTTAATGGTGCGTTGTATCAAATGTACATTCTTTGATTGCTCAAGCACCCGCTAATCTGTCTTTCATAGCTCTCCTTGGTTTCAATGAATTTAATCTGCCTGTTCTGAGCCTCAAAGGCAGCCCTCTCTACATTCAACATGGACTTTTCAATCAATAATCTGGAGAGATCAATCTGGACGCAGTCATGTCCTTTATCCTTCTCCCACCCTCTCCTCATTAGACAAGACACACAGATCTCTTTCCCCACTGGAGGACTTATTGGGCATTTCAGTAATTTGAAATTCTGGGTAGAATGGTAATTCATTGCCACAAACTTCCTGCCTGGCTTTTATCTCGTCTTTTTTCTCCCCCACTTCCACCAAGAACCCTGTGTCCATGCTCTTTCATAATATTATCTAGTATTGATGAAATCGATTTTCTGGCCATT
>VDFB02178068.1:0-86834 GCA_007258455.2 Sequoia sempervirens | reverse complement strand
CAATCTCCACAAATGGAAAGTCCTTACTAAAATCCATGTGCTAGAATTTTCCAAAATCCTTTAATCTATTTGTTGGTGTAAGAACAGTCATTCTGAAGCAACCCCACACTTTTATGGTCTTTTAGTAGAAATGGAAAACATGCCATGGGAGTTTCATGGGTGTTGATGCTTGGCTGCCCCGTATAAGTGAGTGTTGTGGAGGGGAGCCAGTGGGGTCAAGCATCTAACCATTCACTAAAGATAAGCATAGTTGGACTTGTCCAAGTGGGAATCGAACAAATATTGTCTTTCACATCCATATGATTGTACTTATTCTTGGGTCACAAAATGCATTGCTTGATTGAAAACATCTTAAAAGCAAACACTATTTTTGCCCTTGCCCTTGGGATTCACATCTTTAGAGGTTTCTAAACATTGGATTATATCTTGATTTGTCTCCTTAAGTAAACTATAGGGAAACCCTTGCCTTAAGTTCATTAAATTTCCACATAACATACTTTGTGAGGTTTGAAGAAATTAAGACATTGGACATCTTAGTTCGAAAAATTAATCAAAGAAAGTGTTTTTGGTAAAATAAAGCCATTAAGCAAAGCTAAGCAAAATGAACTTTCATGTGTGTTGAAGACTCACGATTTCTCAAAAAGGTCCAAAATCTAAAGCAAAGATCATTGGTTCAAAATTCAAAAATGTGTGCAAATTAAATAATTCTTTGGTCACAAAGGTCTATAGGAAGCATTTGCATGTTCTTCAATACCTAGGTCTAGGCAAAAAAAGTGTCTTTTTAGGTTCACCTTAGGATCAAAAGTAAATCAAAATCCTTTCATCCATCCTTCAAAACATCAAAACAAACATCATCTCACCATAACCTTTTGGAAAATCTTGAAATCATCCTTAATACTAGGCTTTTTGGCAAAATCAAAATCATCAAAATCCTTGAGACTAAATCCTTGAAAACATTATCAAAATCACCTTTGGCTAGGTATGTGTAGATGCATCCTTTTGCATATGCTTAGAAAAAGTTATCAAAACCATCTTGTTTAGCTTAGTATATGTAGATGAATCCTTCTTCATATGCTTAGTGAAACTATCATCTTGTTTGAATAGGTGTGGGTAGATGCATCCTTCTCCCCACACATATTCAAATTATCATCCTTTGATCAAATCTATCCCTTAGATAATCATCCAAACATCTTAGGGTCTATTTGTTCAAAATCAAAATCAAAATCAAAATCAATCAAGGAAAAATCCCAAGGGAAAATCAAAATCAAAATCCGAAACATATCTGAAAGTCCCAAAAGCCTAGTAGATCCTTCAAGATTTACCAAAAGATCATAACATCCACATCATTCATCTTTTGCATCATCACCATATCATCTCTCGATCCTTAAGATATCCTAAAAATTTCTACTTTGGACATAAAGTAAAGATCAATCCAAAGAATCAAGAGGTTCATCTCTCCTATTCTTGAAAATTGATCCTCATTTTATGGTTCAAACCATATCTCAATACAAGAAGAGCATGGGAGCCAAAAAAGAAACACCTGCTTCAAGTGATCTTAGCCAAAAAAATGTTGAAATAAATCCCACCAAATCAAGCAATCCTTTGGCCATTTCATCATCAAAAAATCCCCAAGAGGAAACCCAAGGAGAATATCTCACCTTTGGGATGTCTCATGACGAAATGACTAAAATGCTCCAAAATTCAGACAACCATAGAATCATCAACATCATGATGAGACTTAACTCTTCGTTATACATGCTTGAATTACTAAAACAAGGGGCTAAACTACCTTAGGATTTTGACGTGAGTACCATAGTGGAGACATCATCTCCTCCAATCTCATCCACCATTCCCATCTCATCTACACCCCCATCCCAAAATATCACGCAAAACATTCCGTAAATCACGACATCATTCGCTCCAACCCAACCCAACGTTAATAAGGGAAATGCACTCAATGCTCTTCAAGCACACCCCCTTGTCAATAATCAAAACTTGGACACAAACACCACCTTGGAACAAAACATACTTGAAAACCCATTACATAAGAATGTTCCTCTCACATTCCATCATGATCCATCATCATCATACTTTCGTGCAATGCCTCAAACTCCTCTCCTCACAAATTTGCAAGAGGAAGGAGACATGTTCGGACTAGGGGGCATATTTGACACCACAACATTTTCACAAGAACTTGCACCCCTCACATTTCCACCTCTTCTACCATTGCCATCATCATCCACATCACTCCTTGGTTTAGGGATTCCCTGTCTACCAAATATCAATCAAACCACTATCCCAAATATCAATCAAATCATTATGCCAAATGCTCAAAATTTGTCGTTGATATCACAACAACAAACGACAAATACACAAACAATTGAAACATCATCAAACAACTCCTTAACATCACAAAGCATGGTCTCTCAAGGACCAACCACATCAACAACATCATCCATCATGCAAAACACCAACACCACCCTCACAAACACCATTCCAAATCCACCTCCACCCCCACCACCACCAACTTCCACCACATCAAGCCAATATGACACAACATTGCAAGTTGCTTTTCAAAGAGGATACCAACAATTTCATAAACAAAAAGGCGAACAACTAGCTACTCAAGTTGTGCAAGCTTCCCAAGCAGCACAAGCCACATTACAAGTGCAACAAGCCCAAGCATTATTACAACAACAACAACAAGCAGCCTAAGCTTCTCAAGCATTGCAAGCACAAAAGGCTGCTCAAGCGCAAACCCTATTACAACAAGTGGCATAAGAAAAAGCACAAGCACAAGCACATGTAGTGCAAGCACAAGCTCAAGATAAGGAAAATGCCCAATATCAAGCACAACAAGCCTAATATCAAGCACAACAAGCCTAATATCAAGCACAACTTCTTGCACAAAGACAAGTAGTACAATTGCAAGCATATCAACAAGCAATAAAGCAATATCAAGAGCAACAAGAAGTGGCTGAATTGGGAGCCCAACAACAAGCACAACAACAAGTGTTGTTGGAGCAGCAACAAGCACAACAACAAGCACAAATCTTAGCGCAACAACAAGAAGATCAACAACAGGCGTTGTTCATACAAAAGCAGGTGGAAGCCTACCTCGCCTAGAAAAACATACAGATACCATCGAACAACATACCGACCAACCCACCCATCCAACCCATGATTGAAACACCCCAAAACACTTTCATCCCACCCCCTGATCCGCAAAATGATGCGACGACACAAATTGGGTTGCTCTCGCAACAGGTGCTCGATCTTCAATCAGGGCGAACAACGAAGACACCAAGCAACTTGTGTCCCTATCCATTTGATAGAAGACTAGTAATGAAACCGTTCCCTAAGGGATTTGAAATCCCCAAATTTGACAGATATTGAGGCAGGGGAAACCCTGAAGATCACATTAGGTAATTCTAGGTACATTGCATGGAAGTCGCATATGACGATACTTATCTGATGCGACTATTCCCTAGGAGTTTGGCAGGCCATGCTATGGAATGGTTCTCTCACTTACCTTCATGCATTAGAACATTCCAAGAAATTATGGACACATTCATTAAGAACTATGCATGCAACATTGCAAATGGATGTTAGTCTAGAAGAACTCTACACTTTAAAACAAGGAAAGGGTGAATATTTCGCCTCATTTTTACAATGATAGCGATCCAAGGCCAATCATAGAAAGTGGACCATGCCAGAAGAACAAGAAGTTTGCACCATCATAGCCAACCTTGAAGGCCGCTTGGCATTTCATCTCAAGGTTCAGGGCATCACCACATATGATCAATTGATCCCCAAGGTGCTCGACATCGAAAGAGCTCTCATGACTCAACCTGCGGAATCAACATCATACCCCAAACAACAAAATAACTGCCCACCATCCAATTACAATGATAAACCTCGCACGTGGGCAAGGAACAAAAACATTAATAATGATGGTGTCGTCGATGCTAAGGTGGTCATTAGTGCTCCTCGCCAACATACACCCACACCACAATAATCATCACACAACAAAAAAACCAAACCACAATCCAACAATCAATAATCTCAATGAGAAAAGGGGACCACCCCAATGCAAGAGTTATCCCAAGCAAAAATACACCACTTTGGGGGAACCACTTGAAGACATCATGAAAAAGCTAATAGATGAAAAACTCATCCAAGCACCTACATTTGAGAATTACCAAGAACCAGATGTCAAACCTCCTGGGTATAACGAGAATCAACTTTGCAAATTCCATAAAATCAAAGGCCATACCATAAACAACTACATGAGATTGAAAAACATCATTCAAGATCTCATCGATAAAAGAATCATAAACGTAGAACAACCTATGGGAAATCGAGATCTTAAGATGTATACGAATCCGATGCCGAATCATGGCAACAAAGGGAACAAAAATGATAAAGGGAAAGGCACCCACTCAAACGTGAATCATGTGTATGAAATAGTCGTCGTCTCCCTAGATGAAAACTGCATGGTCATCACCATCAAAGGCGCCCATGCCGATTGTGGAGTCACCACAAGAGGCAGCGAAGTAACCATTGTAGGATCATCCCAGCCAACCAAAGTCCCTGCATCTAAATCTGTTCCTAATGGCTATAATGTCCTAGAAAAACTCAAGAGAACGCCAGCACAAATCTCCATCATGGAGTTGCTAAAAATCTCATTTTCCCATAGGAAAATCCTTGAAGAAGTGTTGGCCTCATCCACTGTCCCCGCAGATCTTGATGCAGAGCAATTCCAAGCTATGGTCAGAAATATTATTACGCATAATCTTCTTACATTCTTTGACCAAGATTTCCCCGCCCAACCATCTCACAATAGTGCACTTCACTTAGAATCCATAATACATAAGAGAAAAATCAAAAGGGTCTTGGTGGATGGAGGTGCAGGATTGAATATCTGTTCTTTCAACCTCATCAAGCAGTTAAAAATATCAGAATATTCTATCAACAAGGGGAAGGGTATCACAATAAGAGCATATGACGATCAAGAAAGAGTGTCTCAAAGCACCATTAAAATCCCTATTCAAGTAGGGCCAACTCTCATGGAAACCACTTGTTAGGTCTTGGACCTTGACTTGCCATATAATATCCTCCTAGGATGCCCATGGATTCATGCAATGAAAGCAGTAGCATCAACTTTCCACCAATGTGTGAAATTTACACATAATGGACAAGAAGTTACCATCCATGGAGATATTGAACCTTTCTCATACTGCAAAAATATTGAAGCAAAGTATTACAAAATCCCCCAAGTGCCAAAAAATGATGAGGGCCCATCCACAATGTACATCGACCTCACCACCCTTGCGTCCACTTCTACGATAGAGATACTCACCACTCCCACCATTCCCACCATCTCAGACATCAAGCTCATCATCTAGGATGACGGTTGTGGAAGCTACAAGCTCCCTAACAATGCTTTTGTGGTAGGAGAGTTACCACAATCTCCAATATCACGGGGACGTCCACAAGAAAATCAAGCTTCCACATCACAAATGTCTCTTGAAGACTATCTTGAATTCACAAGCTGGGGAGATCTTGGCCAGGAGGTTATTGAGGTAGATCCATCACACATGCTATATCAAGATGAAAGACCAACAACTAATTTACTAATGGATGAAAGAAGCAAGGGTCTGCAAATGATGCTCACAATGATCTATGACATAAATCAAAGACTGGGACAAAACGACAATGGGCTCATAATACCTATCATGCCAGAGACGCGACCCATATCAAATCTTTGCCTTGGATGCACCCTTCTGACCATAACCATACGAGGCTAAAGTCCTCTGGTTAGAATGGTTCATATTCCTCCTCATCCAACCACAATAGAAGTACGCTTACCAATATCCATAGGTAGAGACATACATAACTTTATAACTGACATTTATAATAGTAGTGATGATGAGGAGACCATGACTAATCTACCTAGGTTATTTGAGGATACCACCATTTGCATGATTAGCACCCTCTCCTTTGAATTAGACAACCAAGATCATGAGATTCGCTTAGTATACCCCCAACTGATTGACTATGACCAACGAGGACCACCGGTTCTTGATACATTCAAAAATGATGAGGCACTCTCAAAATTCATGGGATTGAGGGATAACATTCCAGATGGAGATCATAAAGCAGGGTTCATAATGGAGTTGGACACACATGCTTATTATGGGGAAACGATTAAATCCTTCAGTTGCAAAAGTGAGAAACTAAGAATCATATCCAAGTCCTTGAGTGAAAACCACATTGTGGCACTCTCTGACAAGAAAAAAGTAAAAAGAAAGGATGTATCCAATGGTGAAAACCTCTCTGAGGCGCCTGAGGATGGGGGATTCAATCTTCCTTTAAGAGCCATTCATCAGGAAAATTTAGTAGTCTTGGCCAAAAAATGCAATCTGGTCAACCTAGGAACAAAGGAGACCCCACATATCACATTTTATGCAGAATCACTACTTTCAGAAGAGCAAGAGCTCCTAGCAGCATTCCTAAGGGAAAGAAAAATAAACTTCGCATGGAGTTATGTTGACATGCCAGGGCTTGATCCAGAGACTATGGTTCATTACTTAGCAGTGTATCCAGAAGCAAAGCTGGTCAAACAAAAGCTTTGAAAAATGCACCCTTAGATCGCTCTATTAGTCAAAATGGAGCTGAAAAAGCTATTAGATGCAAGATTCATCCGACCAATCAATTACCTAGAATGGGTGTCGAATTTGGTACCTGTTTCAAAGCCTGAAAGAGCCATTAGAATTTGCACAGACTTTAGAGATTTGAACAAGGCATGTCCAAAGGATGACTTCTCGCTTGCCAACATTGACATGATAGTAGACATGACAACGAGACATGAAATGTTGTCGCTAATGGACAGATTCTCAGGGTACAATCAGATCATGATAGCTAAGGAAGACCAACATAAGACAACTTTCAGTTGTCCATGGGGGACTTACTGCTAGAACATGATGCCATTCAGCCTAAAGAATGTAGGAGAAACATATAAAAGGGCTATGACATGATCCATAAGACGGTTAAAGACTATGTCGGCAACATCCTAGCTAAATCAAGAAAAAAAAAGATCACATAGCAACCTTAAGTGCCATCTTTGATAGACTGGAAGAATACAAAGTCAAACTAAACCCAAAGAAGTGCGTCTTCGGCATACAATCAGGTAAATTGCTAGGATATATAGTGTCCATGAGGGGTATCGAGGTGGATCCAACAAAAGTGAAAGCAATCCTCGAAATGGAAGCACCAAAGACATTAAAACAATTGAGAGGCCTCCAAGGCAGACTCCAATCCATCTGACGATTCATAGCACAACTGGTAGACAAACAGAACCCATACTCTCGCCTACTCCACAAGGGGGTAGCGTATAAATGGGATACAAAGTGTGAAGAGGCATTTAACAAAATCAAGGAATACCTACTAACACCACCAGTGTTAATGCCACCCATCCCAAAGAAGCCATTGATTCTATACGTGTCAGCAACAACAACAACCCTTGGAGCTCTCTTAGCTCAGCATGATGAAAATGGAACAAAGAGGGCTATTTACTATATCAGTAGAACAATGGTCATTCATGAGCTAAACTACTCATTCATCGATAAGGCATGCCTCGCAGTAGTGTTTGCATCACAAAAATTCAGACATTACATGTTGGCACACAAGATAAAGCTCATCGCCAAAATTGACCCCCTCAAGTATCTACTATCAAAGGCAATGCTCATAGGAAGAATGGAAAAATGGGTGATGATATTGTCAGAGTACGACATTGAGTATGTGGAGCGGAAGGAAATTAAGGGCCAAGTTATTGCAGATCAACTAGCAAAAGCACCTATTTATTCTGAGAATCCTCATCTCAGAGTTTTCTGATGAATCCATTTTTAATCTTAATATAGCTAACCATTGGAAACTATACTTTGATGGTTCATACACATAACATGGATCAAGAGTTGGTGTTTTCTTCAGCACCCCACAAGGGGATTACATACCAAGGTCTTACAAACTAGAATTTCCTTGCACTAATAACATTGCAGAATATGAGGCTTTGACTATAGGTCTCAGAATAGCAGTACAATGGAACATCATAGCTCTCAAAGTCTACGGAGACTCTCAATTGATCATAAATCAAGTCAATAATGAATATCAGACTAAGGACGACAAGCTCACTCCATACAAGAAATTTGTGGAGACTCTAAAAGAATCTTTCATTGAAATAACATTTGAACAAATTCCTAGAGTGAACAACAGAGCAATAGACACCATGGCAACAATTAGGTCCCTATTATATATCCCCCACAATGTTCCAAAATATGAAGTCTTGATTGAGCAGCTTCTCGTTCCTGCATTCGAGGTACCTGAATTAGAATATGTGTGTGAAATCGTTGGTCCTGCCGATCCCTGGTATCATGACATCTACACATACCTTCGAATAGGAGTCATACCCACCGACCTACCTTCAAACCTAAAATGAACCTTTGTCAAGAAAGCATCCAAATTTGTTATCCCAGGTGATACCCTATACCGTAGGAGCATAAAAGGTACCTTACTGCGCTGCTTAAATGATGAGGAGGCATTAACCGTGCTAATTGAAGTACATAATAGTATTTGTGGTTCACACTCGAGTGGGATGACCATAGCTAAGAAACTGCTGAGGATGGGGTATTATTGGCCCACAATGGAACGAGAAGCACATGATCATGCCAAAAAGTGTTACAATGTCAACAGCATGGGGACCTCATCCATGCTCTAGCTCAAGAGCTTCATCCCATTGTCACACCATGGCCCTTTTCGCAGTGGGGCCTCAATCTCATTGGAAAGATAACTCTGACTTCATCTAATGGCCACAAATTCATCATAACTGCAACTGAGTACTTTACTAAGTTGGTGGAGGCCATACCCATGACGTACATAACCGGGAAGTAGATTTCAAAGTTTATCCTGAACTACCTCATCTGTCGTTACGATGTCGCACAAGCCATTATCTCAGATAATGGGACACCATTCAAAAATCAAGAGGTTCGTGATTTATTCAAAAAATTCAAAATCCAACATCACTTCTCCACCCCGTACTATCCTCAAGGCAATGGCGAAGCATAAGCTACAAACAAAACCATTCTGAAAATCCTCAAGAAAAAAGTCAATGATGTAGGTCGTGATTGGCATCTGCAGCTTAATCCCACCCTTTGGGCCAATCGAACTAGCATTCGCACAAGGGAACCCATTTTCCCAAGGGAAAATGGATCCTAGCCTAAAAATTTAGGATCAATGTGTTCTAGGGCTTTAAATTAATTAAATGCATTTATTCAATGCATGTTGCAATGTCAAAAAATGATAAAAATAGGCCTTGGGATGTATAATAAAGGGATTTAGGGGCTTATTTATGAAGGGTAAAACTACGTAAATGTGAGGTCACTAAAAATAGGTCCAAATTGAATGTGAAATTGTACTATCACATAGGAGTACAATTTTCTACTACATTTAGCCCCCACTTTAGCGGTCATATGGCATTACGTATATATGCAAGCTAAAAGACTTGGAAAGTAAATTATACTATAAAAAAGATACTCATATGAATTTTTTCACAAATGGGGAGAATGAAGCTCCCAATGTAGTCATTTGCACAACCATATTGTTAGGACTTGCATCGTGCAACATTGATTTGTTAGTCATTCAAAATCGTCTTATCAAACTTCTATAGAGAATCAAATTGGAGAGTAGATGTATGCCCCCTGATTTCACTTGCTTTATGTAGGTGGAATCAAGGTAGCAATCCAACCACATCAAGTTTCTTTGCTTGATGATGTGAATTCTTATAATAGGGCATTATTCTACAAGACCATATATTGATAGACATTGAATAAGATTGGGGATGGAACCACAAATCCAACACAACAATCGACATAAAAAATGGAGCTCTCTAGCCCCCATTATGTTGATTTGAATGAAATGTACTTAGAATAAAATACGCTTTTTTAATAAACTTGATTATATATGAACGAAAATGACAATTCTAACTATCATTTTGACATTTACCTTTTGAGAAATTACGTTGTTGTAGAGTGATTGATGTTGATCCGACAACCATATTAGCCCCCTAGATTGATTGTTTTGTGAGATGAGGTGGCACATGATGACCTCCACCATATGGTTAGTCCATTGTACTCTACTTTATGTTTACATTCTTTCCTTTACAATATGTTTTTATGTATTTTTAAGAGTTTTTGAGACCCCGTCCAAAAATGTCGCAAAGCATCCCAAAATGGCCAAAGTGTCTAGGACCCCTCGGTCCAAAAGTAGCCCAAGTGTCCTAGAGCAGCTTTGTTTTACTTTTAATTAAATGATGAATATTTTTAGTAATTTTAGTGATAAATTCTTTCATCTTTTTCAGGTTCCACCCCTCGCTCGTTAGTGTTTAGGAGGCAGACTATTTACACTTCTCCAAGAGTAGGCTACCCAACTTACCACAGAGGAGGTAGACATTTTATGTGAGACTGGACTATTTTGGATCTATGTGCACATCATTCCACCTATGAGATATCATGATGCGATGCTTATGGTATTAGTAGAGAGATGGAATACAAATACATGTACATTCCATCTACCTTCAGCGGAGATGATGATGACACTTGAGGACGTACACCTTATTTTGAGATTACCCATGCGGGGTCAGATTGTCCATATTGAGGAGGATCAAACACAAAGACAGATGCAATGGGATATTAAATATTGTGTGGGGCACCCCATTCGACTAGCAGATATCAGGTCCCATGTTGATCTTAAGTGGCTTTTGTACACACACTCACTTTTGTTGTGGAAGATCACGATTATCACTATGGCTCTAGCTTTTGTTCTTGATGGGTGAGGTGCACACTTGGATGGAGGCCTCATGCATATTATCTGCAAGATGGAGTGACATTGGACCATCTATGACTGGGGTCGCAGTATGTTGGCTCACCTCTATTATGAACTTGGGTACATTATACACTCTTACAGTTTTGGGTCTTCGAGCATATCACATGCACTAGGCCTACAAGTTATCCCACAGTAGTGTTGTGGGGTACACATGAGCATTCATCTATACTATGAGATGGGCCTAAGAGTTTGGGGATTTATTATACTAGAGGATTCAGTTTGATTACTTAGATAATGATGATGTATCATGGAGGCCTTACCTCACCATACCCCAGTGGCCAAATCACATGCATCAACTTGTTAGGATGCAGCAGTCCATAGGCTCCTACTGAGATGGAATGACTATATAGTGATGCCCTTTTATTATGGTCGAGTCATGCAACAATTTGGATAGATCGAGGTATCATCAAGATTGGGACTCACATACCTAAGATCAACACATAGTGGCTTTAGACCTTGATACATTCAGTGTCCCACAGTTAATAATGTGTATTTTAGTGATTCACATGATGAGGACCATGATGTGCCCCCAGTATTGGACCTTGATGACATAGGTACCACTATAGCCTACAAGAATTGGTTGGCAAGATCACAACCGACACATGTCTTCCCTGTCAATCATCCCATAGGTGATGTTGGACCTCTTCCATGTCGACAAGATGAGAGAGAGGAGACAGTCGATGGGGATGTAGATGAGGATGACAGAGCAAAAGACCTAGAGGATGAGAGTGAGTATGATCTTTAGGTAATGAGTGATGATCTCTATGAGCTAGGTGAGACTACAGATGCCCCAAGAGGAGACATACATCTCACACACAAATCACTCGAGCATAGTTAGCAGCTGCAATAGGCACCACCATTCATGAGTGTGGGGAGGCCAATGGTACCACACCTTCCACACTACTGCCACATGAAGGGCCTGTCATCCCATAATGAGATCTAGTTAATGATATATTTTATAGTTTTATTATGTTTTTAAGATTATGTATATTCTCATCTACATACCATGGCACATTCTAATGTTCTTTATGGTTTTTGTCTTGCAGTGTGTACTTGAGAGTGGTGAGACCTCTTCCATCGATTCACTTTAGATATGGCCCCTTCCTTGCCCCCACATTTGGACATGCAGGTAGAGCATATGCCACCACCTAGTGTGGGGTGCCATGTTGGCCATTTTGAGCCCTTAGCAAGATGGAGGATGACCTATGAGGATGCCACAAGGTGTGTTGATCTATTTGTTGCTGGGGAGAAGCGAGTGAGAGGTGAGATTACACATATTCAGACTTCATATGAGGAGCTTCATGTTTCTTGAGTTCCAACTGATAGTGAGACATGAGCCTTCATGTGGCCAGAACTCATCAAGTTGCAGGGGGATATTACTAGAGTACAGGTTGATAGAGATCACATAGATCAGGAGCACGTCGCAACACTCATATGAGAGGGGATTGCTTTAGGTGAGGCACGGGGCCTATGGGATCAAATGAGCTCCATGAGCAGATCATGATTGACCATCTCGTGATGAGCACCACCACCAAGCCCTGAGGAGTCTGGTAGCCATAGGCCACACTAGCATTGTTGTATATGAGATGGCATCTATATAAAATTTTAAATATATGAACATTTTATGTTTTTTTTGAACTAGATGTCAATGTGATCTATTAAATAGTCTTTGTAAGAATATTTAATAAATTTCTCCATGATCTAATCCAAACATCTAAGTTGATATTAGATACTACATTTTGATTAAGTGTTTTTTGTTAAACTAAAATGCACTTATGATCTAATTAAAAAATTAAATGCATGTAATCATCTTAATTTAACACAACACACATGATATTTGAATAGTATGCAAAAATCAAGTAATAATTCAACATAGTGAACAATTACTCTACATAATTCAAGAAACATCAATAATGTTTGTCAAGAATGAAGCAATGCAAGACAAAACATATAAGCATCTATCTAATCTAACAGAATGCTTTAATATACATACTATTTACAAAAATATACTAATTGTAATATATGTGCAAATGTGTAGGATTGACAGGCTCTTTGAGAGGTGTACCATTTGTTTCTATTAATGTATATGCACTAGACCCATAGATTTCATCAATTACATATAGAGTCCTAACCAATTTGGAATAAACTTTCCTTTTTTACCCAAGGCGGCATTAACATTACAGTGATTCTCCTACAACATTAAATCACCTTTATTAAAGGCACGAGGGATGACATTATCATTGTAACTACATTAAATTTTTGGAATAGGCTTGAAGATGCTCAAGAGTGTTGATGTGTTGTTCATCAAGCATTTCAAGTGTTGGAATTGACTGATTCAATTCATGGGTATGTGCAAGATCATCATGGAAAAAATAGGCCCTTAAGTGGCAAAAAATTTAAAAAAATCAGAGTTAGGCAACTTGATGTAAAAAATTCAATAAGTCACCTATATTATTTCAAAAATATGTAAGAATAGAATATGTAGCAAATTGAATGTAGTTTCTAAACTACTAGGTTTGTTTTTTTTTTTTAAATCTATTTGGTGAAAATTTAAAATTTCAATGTAGTAGTACTTAAATTCGGAAAAAATAAGAAGTAGGTATGTCCGACCACCATAACCACAATAAAATGATAATAATTTTTTATAAGATTTTGGATATAAGTGGAGGACTCATGTCCCGATGTGATGCATATTTTTTGTAATTTTTTCCAAGTAAATAATTAATTATGATTTTTTATTACAACTTTTAAAAAATATAAAAAACTCGTATGGCTGACCACCTTAACTTGGTCAAAAATTCATGAAATTCAATTTTTCTTTTTTTAAACCTATAGTTTGTGAACCATAGAATGTGATGCATGTTTTGGATTCAAAAAATGTGATACCATTTTAAAGCTATAGATGTTTTTCAATCATCCTATCAATCAAGACTTTAGTCGTAATTCAAATAGAAAATGAATAATAATTACTTATTAAATTCAAAGTAAAGCATAATTTATATTGATGGAAATTTGAGAATTTCCTTTAAAAACCTTTTTTGTTTCATCAATTTTGGGTTAAAAAAATGTCATTAGCCACATACCCATCATATTGCCACTTTTTGGCCCATCATGATCTTGCACATACCCTCATAGCTCCCATGAATCACCTACAACGATAAACCTATCACACTATGAAGAAATAAGCAATATATGATTCCCTACAACTCAGATTTGCTGAAAACACCAAATATGCATTATGTGAACAACTATCGTGAATATGCTTCCGTACAGATTTGCTAATAATTACAATGAATCAATCCTTACGAAAAGGATGAAAATTAACCCTAGATTAGGGTTAGATTAGAACATGACAAGTGTCCTCATAGGAATGACTAAGATAGCATGTTATAATATTAGAAGCTTTAATCATGCAAAATGCAACTAATGAAATAAAAGCACTCCTAAGTTTAGCTTAAGTGCAATAATGCATAAAGTGACCCAATTAATTAATTAATTAGGTGATGAATTTATTACTCTAACACCCCCCCTTAAGATGAACTTGGGAGAAACTAAACTATGATAAAGAAATACTTGAATGGATGCATGAATGGGTCCTGCCCTAACAACTAATGAGGTACCCATGTACAACAAGCTAATCTCTAATAACTGGAGAAAAGGAGAAAACCTCAAGGGAAAAACTCCCCTCCAAAAGAGAGAAAAGAAAAGAATGTAATGCACTAATAGAAGAAGGATAGAAGGTGGATTAAATGATACCCCCCAAAGAAAACTTCTATCACATAAGTACATATACAATGGTTTCCATAGGAGAGATAGAAAGAGACTTGAAGGTCCCCGCACAATGAAGAAACTCTTGTCAAAATGGTGGATGCCTGATGTAGAATCCAGAAAGAGATCTTGAAGTAGAAAATAACATTCCTCCCCTTGGGAAGAAAAGGATCCAAAGGACAATGTCAAAGAAACCCTGTGAAGAGTGATGAACCAATATGTCTCAAGATGTGTGCCATGATAGGATGCTAAAGAATCTTCATGTCTGAACTGAAACAAATGATGCCAAATCCAAACTGATGTGAAGACTCCTAAAATACAACCTCTAAATGCACTGATAATGGTGGGCGTACAGTGATAATCTGACTATCAAGATAGAGGAGATGCATGTCCTCAATATAATCCTCAAGATTTGCAGTGTGGGACTCAACAAACAATGATGTTTATGCAAGATAAGAATCCCATAATGTAGCAAAAAATGAATGACCAAGATGGTCATGATGTTGAACTGGATCCATAGGGGCCAATGTGGTGATACTGATGTTATCAGGAACAACGAATGATGCATGTGTAATCTCAGTCTAAAGAGTAGGAACTAGGAGACAAGCCTCTGATCTATCAGAACGTGCAAGACCTGCTAGATACTCTAGGTCCTCTAATGTAGCATCATCAATGGGTATACAATCCATAGTAGCCATGGGTAAGAGACAATATGAAATAGGATCCCCTAGGTATGGAGAGAGATTAGGGTCTCCATGGATCTCCCAAAGATGAGTCCAAAGTGTGTGGGGACATTCAATGTACGATACAACACACATAATGTCAAAATCGAAGCTAGAACATATAAGTCCTACTAAATGATCTCTAATGATATCCCAAGATATTTTTCTCCCTAGTGTGTTTGATTCAGGAATGAGGTCATATAAATGAGGAAAAATATTAAGCCACCTACAATGTGTAAGTATGCCTTTTGCCCATGACTCATAATTATTCTGTTCCAAGATTACAACTAAAGGGTAAGTATAAAAACCCATGATTACTTTTCAAATGAACAAATCTGAGAAAAATGACTTTATTGCATGAAAATCATGTGAAATGGAGCCAAATGACACAAACAAAGCATTCCCAAGTGCCAAAACGTCCAAGTAATTAAGCAAATTGTGTAAACACCAAAAGCTTAATAAAATGTACTTGGGGAAAAATCTAGGAAAATAAATCTAATCACTATGTAGATCATTGAACCATCTTTCCAACAACTATTTGTTTTCAAAAAATGGAGATTGTATGCAAAAGATATGCCCCTGGAAGTGTGAAATGATGTTCTCACTTTGACTGGAAAAAAACTGCAACATAACAGAGAAACCAGAAAAAAATTAGACCGCTAGATTGGGCTTAGAACCAGCTTTCTAGTGATATTTTGTTTTTGAAAATCCGAGTTCAGACGCAAAATTTATGGCCAAAATACCAAAACTGCTCCAAAAGGGTTTAGGGGAAACCCTGGTGATTAGATTAGCCGCTAGTGGTTAACTGATGGTAGAACCATTAACACTATTTTTTTATTTTTTTCTTGGATTGTGCGTTGTACCAGGCCGTACAACCCAAAAATGAAAAAAAATTCCCTCTCAAAGTCACTATGTCCTATTTCAATGATTTCACAGTTGATTTTGGGGTTTTTGGGCACTCTGAATGCGATGCTAAGATCCGTTTGGGCTGAAAATGATTCAAAATTTTAGGTATGCTCTGGATCTGGAAACCCTCATAAACTTCAAATCCTCACAGATCTGACAAATGAAGGCCTTTTTTGATGAAACGAAAGGAAAACCTGGCTGTTATGATAGCTTTGGATTCAATGGAATGCTCAGAATTCAACCACGGATCATAGATACTAATGCATGAGTTGATTTCTTCAGAAAAAGTGGACAAAGCGGTTGTAGATCTAGTGCTTTGATACCATGATAGAGTTGATGTATCTACTCCCATAGCTCCATGAATCTCCCAAAGATAAACCTATCACACTATGAAGAAATCTGCAATATATGATTTCCCTACAACTCGGATCTGATGAAAACACCAAATATGCATTATGTGAACAACTGTTGTGAATATGCTATCGTAGATATTTGCTAATAATTACAGTGAATCAATCCTTATGAAAAGGATGAAAGTTAACCCTATATTAGATTTATATTAGAACATGACAAGTGTCCTCATAGGAATGACTGAGACAACATGTTCTAATATTAGAAGCTTTAATCATGCAAAATGCAACTAATGAAATAAAAGCACTCCTAAGTTTAGCTTAAGTGTAATAATACATAAAGTGACCCAATTAATTAATGATTAATTAATTAATTAGGTGATGACTTTATTACTCTAACATCAAGTTGTTGTAATCATTTTTTTTCATAAGTATTATCATTGATAAGCCCTCTAAGAGCAATTCTTAATGAAGGAATTTCTAACTCTAAGGGCATTATTGCAATGACACCATAAACAAGGTTATAAGGTGTGTTTCCTATAGGTGTGTGAATACTAGTGTGATAAGCCCACAATGCATATGATAATTGAGTGTCAATCCTTAGTCTGTTTGCTTACTGTTTTTCTCAAGATTTGTCTGAGAGCTTTATTAGTTGATTATGCTTGACCGTTAGATTGTGGGTAGTAAGGTGTTGAAAAATGATGTTGAATGTGAAATGTTTCCATAAAAATTTTCACATCATTTTTCTTGAATGGCATACCAAGTGTCTAAAACTAATACAAAAGGAAGGCCAAAGTGAGAAATAATGTGTTCCAATATGAAACAAAAAAAATCATCAACTATTGTGGAACGAAGAGGAATTGCTTCTACCCATTTCATGAAATAGTCTATTGCAGTAATTATAAACATGTCTAGAGGAATAAGGTGGTGATGTTTTTCCAATGATATCCAAACCCCAAACTAAGAATGGAAAAATAGGAACTTAGGCACGAAGTTCGGAATCAAGAGTATGGATCAATTTTTTTTTATTGATTAATCAAGGAAAAGGGCCCTGACCTGAACAATTAGTACATCATGATAAGAACAACAAGTGGTAAGAAACAACAAAAATAGGAAGCCCACCAAACTTCCCCCCTCCCACAAACAAAATGCTTAACCAATTCCCATACTATCAAACATAGCAGTTTTATCATACAAATCAAAAACCTTAATCTAGAATAAGTAGCAACCTTCCCTATCCATCTACAATACTTATAAACATCTATCATAGTGTTCCTACTTAAAATGTAAACAACATTATAGATTTTTAATTTTTGGCACCCACGGCCATAACCAGTAACAACAATCCTATAAAACATAGTAGAGATAGTCATCATTAACAAAAATAATAATAGCACAGTGAAGCACCCAAGCTATGCATCCTTGATCAACCTCCATGCTTTCATAAGATCTTCAACAGTGTCATTCACTGTTTCCTTCAACTCCATCTTGCCATCCAAGTCCTCACCATCACCCACTACTTTTTTCTTTTGATACTTTTTTATTTTTCCCAAACAGAAAACGGTAGCCATAACAGCCTTCTTCATAACAACATCAACCACTATGCACACATTCTTAACCGCTTCTTCTAGGGTTTGAATTATGTTTACATTTCCTTTTTCTCCATACCTTTCTCCAGAACCTTCAGTCTTTCCTCAATTATTTTGTTCACCAAATTTTCGAAGGCTTGAACTTTGTTGTCCCCCTTCTTCTCATGTATCCTCTTTTCTAGAATTTTCATCCTCTCCTCCAATATTTCAAGTCTCCCATTCCCGTCATCCTCAGCCTTATCTTCCTCTTTGCTGGTATTTTCATCACTCTCTTGATTTTCCATTACATTTCCTTCCTCCTCCTATTGGCCTCCTACAATGATTTTAATAACTAAGCCTTTACAGCCATGACTCAGAGATTGGACATCTAACCTGAATAGCTATCTCAATCATCATGAAATACATTTAACTTGTCAACCCAGTGACGTGAACTTGAAATGGGTCAGCAAAGTATGTGCACTAGGAACTCAAAGTAGCCATTTCATTCTACAGCTAAGAAACACAATACTAGAAGTAAATTGCTTGAAAGGGAAAGAGACAAATGTTGAAAATCAATCAACGACTATGCTAAGCTGAAATGCATAACAGGAATAGAAATCTGAGCAACGAACATGACACTACTCTATTTGCTTTGGCTGTAGGAACAGTCACAAAATGGAATTCTCATGGCTGCAGAAACAATCAATGCCAAATTTCTAACTAAGTACTAAACAACAAGTAATACTAAACTAATGCAAAACTAATAAGACAGATTACTCTCCAAGTGGCCCCCCTTGGATAAGTATCCTCTAAACTAATAAGAACTCAAGTGCTTGAACTTAGAACTTTATTTTATTCATTGTAAATCATGCATACAAGAGAGTAATGTATTTGTATCACTGAAACTGGAGAATGAGAGTACAATATCAAATCATGCAACTTCTGAAGAAGGAGCATCAAATCATTATTTATACTACAACTAAACAAGGCAGTCAACTCCATGACTGAGAGGATGCCATTTAGGGAAAATAGGGGAAATTGGAGCAATGGTGGTTACACATGCATGGAATCTGGTCGAACATACAAGTCTAGACGCAAATCCAACACAACAATAATGCCCATGCATGCTCAATCATTAAGGTCCACTACAAGAAAGTTACGTTCAATTGCATGAAGAATCTTTTGTCGTCAGTTGCCTTTGACTTGGATCAATTTCTCAGCTGGACATTATGGTGCATGCCCCAAGCTGGTAGTGTCTTCCTCAACTTGGCGTATTAAATTTTCATGGCAAGGTCAATACACATAATAACTGCACATCTATAACCACTCTAAGAACCATTCATTAATCACATGCAAAATCAATATAGTTAAACCACATAATATGCAAAATTTCATTAAAGCTTGTAGAGATAGGATAATGTCAAATGTCAATGGTTTGAGGGAAACATTATGCAAATACCAAGATTTAATCATCAAATTTCATGACATCAGCCAAAAAATAGACTATAGATTCTACCCAAAACTAGACCAAAAACTAGGCTCATCACTCCCCCCAACCTAGCGTTTTGTTGGTCCTCTAATAGGGGAAGAGTTCTTCTACTTGGTCAAGGCTCTGAAATTTGCAACCGAGAGCTGTCCAACATCAATGGCTATAGTGTGTGAATTAGGATCCCAATAGAATCCTCCCAATCTATCAAACCCGTTCCATTTCTACCTCTCTACAACAACGTCAAACTAGTAAAATATAAAGTTTGGCACAGGCCACATAAGCATGGGTGGCTGGAAAGTCAAGGGAAGCCAAAGTCACCCCTGTGTTCTCCCAATCTCAATATACCTATCAATTCTTTTTAGTGTTGCAACATAATTGTGGATGGAATGAGGCCCGGCCTGTTTCAGCTCATCAATCAAACTATTCCATCTTTGTGACAAACATCTCCTCATGGTTTCCTCCTTTGTTGTTCTCTTTACCTCATACTCATTGTAAACTACCTCAATCCAAAGCATAATGCTATTGCCATAACTTGGTCTAAGCAGCATTCTATGCCATTCTCTATAAATATCCCTTGGGTTGCTTGATTTAGTTCTAACGGGCAGAGAGATATCAGACTCCAATTGCTTATAAGCACCATGTTGTTGTCCCCAACTAATCTCATTTTGCACCCGAGACATGAATGCTCTCAATTGAACATCCCCAACATACAACAACGGATTCCAATCATGGTCTATCGTGACATCATAATTATGCAAATAAAATTCAGTACATAGCAAATTCTTCATTTTAGGGAAGGAAATCCTATAAGCATTAAAAAATTCCATAGAGGTATCAATAGAAGGATTCAAACCTGAGCCAATTCTTGAAATATTAAAGAGAGATACTTCTCTTTCAAGAGCAGAGCATAGACCCTTGGAGGGGTTCTACATTCTAGAATCTTTGGTGCCAAAGCTGCCATATCATCCACCCTCTGCTTTAGGATGGCAATTTATGCATTTTTATCCTCAATCTCTTCATCCTTCTTTTGAATTTGCTCCTTCAATTTATGTTTTTCCTTTTTCCATTCTTCCCCCCTTCTTTGTATTTCTTTCCATAAATTCAAAAAAATTGCATGTATGGTAAAATCAAGAGGATTATGAATTCCTACCAGTCTTTTTGTTGATGGTGGATCCTCATAAGTCACTATCTGCATGGACTTAGGCTATCCAGTTATCTCTAGCTACAAGGGTGTTGTTTCTTCTTCCTTTTTCTGCAGGGATTCTTGTTCTTGTTGTGGTTGCAGGAACTCCTACTCTAGTTTTGGTTGTTGTTGTAGGACCTCCTACTCATGCTGCAGGAAGTCCTAATTTTCCTCCAATTCCTCTGCAATGTTAGCAAGATTGGCGAGTGTTATATTTGCTTCTCTCCTAATATGTCTTCTTCTTATTCAACATTCTCCTACTCCATTGGAGCTTTAGGGTCCTCATGTGAGGTCTCACCAAGTTTAGGGTTTTCTTGTGGAGGTGTACCAATCACAGGCCCAGCTGGTCTTGATTTCCTAGGAAGTATCTCATGTTTTCCTTTGGTTGCAGGATGAACAGTATCAACCTTCCTCTTCTTAGAACTTGGCACTTTTCTTTCTACATGTTGTGTCTTAACCTTCCCTTTTCTCATTTATACCTCTCTCTATTGTGCCCTAGTTTTCATCAAGGTTTCAAGTGGGATGTCATCATCAGAATTTGAGGAAGATATTTCTTTTTCTAAGTGATATGTTCCAGAAGAACTAATTTCTATGGTTTCTTCTGCTCCAGGAGGACTCACGCTAGAGCCAACACTAGAGGTTGAAGCACTAGGAATGGCTTCAGTCATGCTTACTCTCCTACTAGACCTACGGGATTGATGAAAAGCCTTAGGTTGCAAGTGCTCAAGTCTAATTTGATCAACATTTATAAACTCTTCCCAAGTCATCCCAGATACATCATGTAGAGACTTTTCAACTAACAATTTAATCAAGCAATGGTGGGAAACAAAATTATCCCTACCTTTTTGGGTCTCGTCCACCATAATTGAGAGAAAATTGTACAACACATTGGGCACATCCATTCTCCTTTTGTGCCTTATGTGATTCAAAAGCTTGAAGTGGAGAGAATGCAAGTTTGACTGGCGACCCTCACAAGTGATGTATTTGATAACATACACAACTATCTGCTTCCATGGCTCAAGTAGAGACATCCTCTTTGCACCCTGTTTTTCTATGCTCAATGGGGGGTTGTTTGGCTATGTAAACTTGGCCCTAGTTGATCTAACGTCTTTGGAAGCAGGGTAGTTTTCACCATCAATTGGTAACCATGTGACCTCTATAATTCTTTCCTCTGTTTCCACAACTTCCAACCCTTTTACTATGGCTTTTCCTTCTAAAAATGTCCAAGAAAATTCAATGGCAATGCTTTCATCAAAGCCATCTCGCTTCAAGAAGTAATCTAAACATCCATAGTTTCTAAATTATGCTAGGCACTATGCATCCTATAGTAAAATATCATGCACCGTGGTTTCATTTTGAATTAACCCACCTCCCATTGTCTGCAATCAAAAAATGCTCTACAACTTCCTACAATTCTTGTTTGAAAATCAAATGCACTTTCCTACAATATCTACTAAATTCTAGTACCAACCTGCTAAATTTCTAGTGCCAGTGTCAACTGAAAATCCTTTCTTTTGTTTTTACTTCTTGCTTGCAACTCAAGATTATGATAGGGCAATAATGGCAAAAAAAGGAGTGATAAAGGGAAATTATGATAGGAAGAAATGGTGGTTGCAGCTATTGTCACTTCACACATGCAAGTCGCCCTCTCACTCAGATTTCAAATCAACTCATCTTAAAAATTTTGACGCAACCTAATATGATTTGATACATGGGCAATAAATTCATAAAATATTTTCATCTTTTTCTTTCCCCTCCCCCAACCGAAATTTGGACATGTGTCCGTACATGTGAGATGGGAGTGGCGATTGACAGGTAATAATGGCATTTATGTGAATATCTATACTAACGTACAATGATTAAATGAATGCACTTAAAAGATGATTAAACATAGCAATTAATGTGCACATACCTAAATATGTGGAAGATTTGTTGCAAAGATCATGAATAAAGTAACACTCACCTTTTTGGAGAATAAATTGAGCAATAAATGAAGTGAAATGAGGCGAGGTGGAATGAAGTGATGGAAGAGAGAGAAAGGTGGTAATGGATGGGTGGATGGGTGGATGGATGAAGAAATGGACTTCCACATAAGTGAAAGTCTTTATTATGAAAAGTGTGTACCTTAATTAGCTAGAAGGAGGGACACTAGGTCCACTTCCTTCGGCTACAGGAAGCTCTGGTGTTGAACGTTGGATGAATTGTTGCAGGAACTCTTCTTTGGAAGCTGGCTTGTGGTATAATCTGAGGCGATGACCATTGACAAGTAATTTGAATATGACAGGGTCAATGGTAGTAAGTTGAACAACTCCATTAGGAAAGACCTCAACAACTTTGTATGGTCCTAGCCACCTTTTCTACAATTTTCCTACATGTTCTTGGTATCTTGAGTCATAGAGTAAGGCCCAATCTCCTAGTTTGAATTTCTTGTCCCTGATAAATTTGTCATGCCACTTGATCCTATGATTCTACACTACTTCTATATGCTATAGGGCTGCTCTTCTTATCTCATCCAAAGCATTTAGTTGCATGATTCTTTCTCTCTGTGCCTCAGAAATATTCATCCCCAAATCTACTGCAATTCATAGATTCTTATGTTCAAATTTAACTAGCATCATAGCTATCTTTTCATACAACAACTCAAATGGTGTGAAGCCTGTAGTTGTTTTCCAAGTTGTCCTATAGGCCTAAACAACTTATGGTAATTTGTTTTCCCAATCCTTTCTATGGATAGCTACTATTTTAGTTAGAATGGCTTCTATTTCTTTGTTGGTCACCTCAACTTGGCCATTAGCCTAGGGGTGATAAGGAGTAGACTTCATGTACCTTATATTGTACTCATTCACTAGTGGTGCAACAAGAGTTGATGTGAATTGTGGCCCTTGATCAGTCACTATTTCTCTTGGGACTCCATATCTTGTGAAATATCTTCTTAAAGAAATTTTGCAACCTTGTTATCCCTTGCATGCTTCATAGCCTTAACTTCTATCCATTTTGTCACATAATCAATGCATACCAATATATAAGACTTACCATTTGATGGAGGTTCAATTGGTCCCACAAAATTCAATCCCAACTTGTCAAAGGGTGTGATTACTACCTGAGGGAAAAGTGGGATTTCATCAAATCTGGTTGGTTTGCCCATCCTTTGAAATCTATCACATTTCCTAGTATACCTTCCTGCATCCTTGTGGAGTGTTGGCCTGTAATACCCTGTGTTCAAAATCTTCATGGTTTTCCTTTTGGCTGCAAAGTGTCCTCCACATGGTTCATTGTGACATGCACACAAGATGTCATATGTCTCATCTTCTCTCACACATCTCCTCATGACATGGTCAGGTCCAGTATAAAACAAACATCTAGCAATCCAAGAGAAAGGAAAATATTTATCAATAAGTACCCTTTTCTCTTTTGGGGAGAAGTGAGAAGGAACTCTACCTATGACTAATTAATTTGCTATGTTAGCATACCAGGGTGTTTGTACACTGAGGGAGAATAGATGCTCATCAGGAAAAGAGTCATCTATGGGTTGATTTTCTTCTAATGTAGTTAGTCTTGAAAGAAAATATGCAACAACATTGGCCTTCCCTGGCTTATCCACAATGGTTATATCAAACTCCTACATCAACAATAACCATCTTACCAATCTTCCTGTGATCAAAGGTTTATTAATGAGATATCTAATGGCTTCATGATCAGTGTTCACAAAGATTTAGTAGCCTATTATGTAATGTCTGAATTTTTTTAGTGCATAGATTACTGTGAACATTTCTTTCTCTGTCACTGTATAATTGAATTCAACTCCTTGTATTTTTTTGCTGATAAAAGTAAATAGCATTTTCAATAGCTCCCTCTTTCTATCCTAAGACTGCTCCTATGGCATAATCTAATGCATCAGTGTGGATGCGGAAAGGAAGCTCCCAATTAGGTCCCTTGAGTATAGAAGCATGAGTCAAAGTTGCCTTCAAGTCATAAAATGCCTTGTCACAAGCTTCAGTCCACTGAAATTCAACATCCTTAGTGAGAAGGGTATACAATGGTGTTGCTACCTTGCTGAAATCTTTGATGAAATGCTTATAATATCTTGCATGACCCAAGAAACTCCTGACATCCTTCTGTTTTGCAGGTGTAGGAAGATTTGTGATTACCTCAACTTTTGCAGGATCTACTTGAATTCTCTTGTGGGAGATGTAGTGGCCAAGAACTACGCCCTCTTGCATCATCATGAAACACTTTTCACTATTTAAGGGAAATTTTTGATCTTCACATCTCTGTAGGAATCTCTTGATATTTTCCAATACTTGATCAAAATCAACACCATAAGTGGTGAATTCATCCATATAGATTTACATGCAATCATGAGAAATATCTGTGAATATGCTAATGACTACCCTCTGGAAAGTTGTAGGTGCATTGTACAAGCTAAATGGGAGTACCAAATAGGCATAGGTCCCCCATGGATAGGTAAATGTGTTCTTCTCCTAGTCTTCTAGTGCAATTTGGATCTAGTTGTAGCCACTGAATCCATCTAGAAAAGAGAAGTATTTCTTTCCTGCAAGTGTGTCCAAAATTTGATAAATGAAGGGTAAAGGAAAGTGATCCTTCTTGGTGGCAGCATTAAGTTCCCTATAATCAACACAAACTCACCATTTCCCTCCTTTCTTGGGCACAATCACTAATGGAGACACCCATTGACTATCTAAAATGGGGTAGATAAATCCCGCATCTAGTAATTTATGCAATTCTCCTTTCACAATCTCTCTTAGTGCAGGGTTAATTCTTCTTTGTGGTTGTCTTACTGGAGTGAAATCATCTCTGATATAAATTTTGTGTGTACAAATTTTTGGATCCAATCCCTTCATATCATGATAATCCCATGCAAATTCATGTTGATGGGCCCTTAATAGGTACGCTAATAACAATTGTTGTTCTTCATTCAATTTACTATTAACATTAAGATATCTTCCCTTTGACACCTGGACTTATGTAGTTAAATCTATCATGGTTGCTTCATTAATACATGGTACCTTTAGTTCATATGGAAGCAATGTATGGAACATACCTATTGCTGCAAGAAGTCTATCTGCAGGAACAGTGGTTGTAGGAAGAGTGGTTGCAGGAAGATCGTCTATAGGAAGAACGTCTGCAGGAATAGTGGCTATAGGAAGAGTAGGCAGAAGTTTCCTAAAACAAGTAGAAGATGATGCTTCCTCCACTTCATAATGGTTTTGAATGATGTTATCCAACACTTCATCCTCATCTTGGAGTTGCATGAAAGAGCTTTTTCCAAGCATCATAAGCTGTGCCACAAAATTAACTTCCTTGACCTCTTCACCAACTTGTGGCCATATAGGATTATCTTCATCATGAGATAACTGAGCAGGTGGATAAAGAACAAATTTTTTAGTGCTCCTCCCATATGAAATGGTCATGTCACCTAAACGACATCCAATGTATGCATCTATAGTTGCTAACCAAGGCCTTCCAAGAATGATGAGATACCCACCTAGTGTAGTCTTTAGAGAAAGAATCATAAAATTTGTTGGGTATTCCCAGGAGTCTTTTACTACCACAAGATCCTCCACTACACCATCAATCTTAATAGTAGAGCTATCAGCAAGCTACAGGATAGTAGGATTAGATCTCATACTTGCAATGTTTAGTTGTTGTGGGATGTCTTTGGTCATTACATTGATTGTTTCCCCTAAATCAATCAGAGCATTCTTCACTTGGATCTCGTTTATGACAACTGCTACCACAAGACTTCCTAGGTCATTATATTTGGGAATAGTCACTTTTCCCAGCATGATGTCAGCTAGCTGGCCGACCACATGAACTGTAGTTGGGTCTTTCTTTTTCCTACCTAGCTTCTTGAGACAGGCTTCTTTGATTTCTTTGTTATAGATTGGAACATCCTTTATGGCTTGAAATAGGGGTATTTGAAAACACATATGCTTCAGCTGATCCAAGATATCAAAGGTGGTATCCTCCTTTTCTTATCCCTTCTTGGAAACTTCTAATCTCTAAGGAAATGGTGGTTCTTGTTCGGTATGCTTGGCTTGGACTGGTTCAGGATTTGGCTAAATGGGATCATTCAGAGGCTCCTCCTCCACTTCCATAGGAAGCTCAGTAATGATGGGCTTGGAAGGGGCTAGTAGAGAGGTTCCTAAATGAGAGTGGATATCACTTACACTCACAACATATGTAGGGAATTGATTTGAATTAGTAGAATACGCAGACTACTATTGTGGTTTTTTATGTGGATTAGGTGTGGGTTGAGCTAGTAGCTGAGTAGGTTTAGGTGAATTTGAGCTTGGATTAGCAGGTGGAGGCATTATAGCAGGTTGTTGGGGCTGAGAAGGTGACTGCATGTAACTAGTTGTCTGCATAGGCCATTGTTTTCCTCTCCATTGATTTGTTTGCTACCAATTTCTTGGAGTTCGTTGCCAGTGCCCTTGAAATTGTTGCCAATTCCCCTAAGGTTGTTGCCACTGGGGTGGAGAACTCTGATAACTGGGCCAAGAATTTGGAGGGTTACTCTAAGGTTGTGGTGGATATCCTCCATAACTGGGTGGATATAGGGGCTACCATTGGTTACCAGATGAATAGGAGTTAAAATATGGTCCAGCATAGGATAGTCGATATGGTGGCATACCTTGTCTTGGAGCCCAAGGCTTCATTTGTGCAACATAGTAGACTTGGTCTTCTTCAATCTAAATTGGCTTGAATTTAGGTGAAACCTGCTTGCTTTCAAGATTAGCTACCATCATACATCTGTAGTCCTTCTTTTGTCTACAATGAGGGTAATACTCTGTCAACATTGCCTCTGCCTCCTCTTGCTTCTTCTTGGCCTGAAGTGTATCTAGCTAAGTATCTAAATTGTTGATACTGTCTTGCTTGAATTCTACCAGCAAATGAGTGATCTCCATTCTTGAAACTCCATCGTAGTTGACTTACCCATGAAAGATTGATAAGCTCTTCCTTTCTTTGAAGTTGTCCTAGAGTAATTCTAGAATATTTTCTTGATATCCTCCCAAGGAACTTGAGAGATATCTCCTCCTGCCATGAGGTCCAAGGCATCAATGCAACTGTCATTAATTCCTCTCAAGAAAATCAACTTTTATGAGTCCTCATTAAGTGTATGGTGTGGGGACTTTTGCAGGAAAAATAGGAACCTTGCAATGTAATCTTCCAGGCTCTCATCTTCCTTTTGTTGCATCCTGAAAAGGTCACCTCCTCTCATGTCACTGCCCCTACAATATTCCTTGTATTTCTCAAGGAATTTTGTCTTCATGTCTTCCCAAGTTTCCATAATATCTCTTCCTAGGCTCATGAACCATCTTAATGCATCCTCTTTCAGAGTGGTAGGAAATAGATTAAGCCTATGGGCATCAATAGTATAATCATAACTCTTGCAGAGTATGTCAAACTCAAATAATAAGGTATCAGGATCTTCTGTGACAAGTCCATAAAACTTTGAGAGTGTTGAGGCAGGAATGTTCATGATGTTGTCAACTTCATTCTGATGGGCAATGGGGAAAGGAAAAGCTGGTTGGTTAGGTATGTTCCTATTTGCATCACCCATTCTTTCTTGATGTTGTTCCAAAGCAAAAGGGTTCTCAGGCTAATTTTGATCTTCAAAGGAGACTTCAGAATTAGTCAAATCAAGATATGCATCAACAAAGGGTCATGGATCTTCTTCTTCTTCTTCTTCTTCTTCTTTTGGTAGGTTCTGATATTCAACTTGTTGGAGTGGATTAGGATTTATAGGAAGGAATCTCCCATAAGCATCCCTTCTCCTTCCTCTATGCATGCAGTATCACTCAATATTAGTTAGGTCACACAAAAAATTGGTAAACAATAGGGGGTTCACTACTTCCTAAATCAGGACATACTAAGAACAACTTCTAGAAACACTATAGAAATGAAAACTACCTGTAGACACCTAAATTTGGACACTTGATTTATCCAAATTTATCCCCTTTCGTCTAAGCATCCCCTTATTTGCATTAATTAAGTAATATAACTATTATTTAATTAATATCCTTAATTATGTCAAATTCCTAAGATATTTAATTAATAAATAAATACCTTATCTCCTTAATCCTCCTTTTCATCAAATGAATTAAAAAAATATGGCATTTATTTAATTCCTCATATGCCACATTCTCCATCATTTTTATCTTATCCTAATCCATCTTCTAATCTCATCATTAGGATTTGCACATGCCTAATCCTTGATTAAGATGTGTCACATCCTCCAACTTTTGCAAGTTGGCCACTAATCTCTCTTAGCCACCTAACCGTCCTCTAATCCTTCACTAACTAGCCTAATCAACCTCTCAAGGAATTTTTAATTCCTTTTATCCTTCCAACTAATATTAAATTCATTTTTCTCTTCCCCATGTGATCTTTGACTTGTCACATCAAGTCACATGTGAACTCTTCCTAATCTCCCACTTGTCTTTAATCTATCATTAATTAGTCTAATCAAGTACTTGCACAGCCTTAATCACTTAATTAGGTCATCCCTAATCCCCATATTATTTATGGAATGTGTCCTTAGTCAACTTCATTAAATTTTTTCTCTTTTTGAATAAGGCACTCCATTCCCCGTATGGATTTTTAATTTACATTTAATCCCCCAATGCATCCCTTGGAATTTAAAATTCCTTTTCTCATCCCTATGAGGATATTTGAGGAATTTTTAATTCCTCAGATGTCCTCTCACCCACATGGGGACAAGGACCTCCTTTATGAGGAGATCTTGTCCCAATCCCAAGGTACTATGTACCACCTCCATGCCATGTACTATCTTTCCACCTCATGTCCACATCATCTTTTTTAAGCCATATCGCATGCCATGTGTCAAGATGTGAGGGCTTGTGAGTTCTCAACTCACCTTAGCCCTACATCTTGATCTTGGTGGCTCAATTTTGACGAGCCATTTCCCTAGAGAATTCCAAATTCTCTATAAATACCCCCTCTTTTCTCTCATTTTAGGAGAGATCATTGATTAAAAGTTTTCTCTTTTTGAATAAGGCACTCCATTCCCCGTGTGAATTTTTAATTCACATTTAATCCCCCAATGCATCCCTTGGAATTTAAAATTCTTTTTCTCATCCCCATGAGGATATTTGAGGAATTTTTAATTCCTCAGATGTCCTTTCACCCACATGGGGACAAGGACCTCTTTTATGAGGAGATCTTGTCCCAATCCCAAGGTACTATGTACCACCTCCATGCCATGTACTATCTTTCCACCTCATGTCCACATCATCTTTTTTAAGCCATATCACATGCCACATGTCAAGATGTGAGGGCTTGTGAGTTTTCAACTCACCTTAGCCCTACATCTTGATCTTGGTGGCTCAATCTTGACCAGCCATTTCCCTAAAGAATTCCAAATTCTCTATAAATACCCCCTCTTTTCTCTCATTTTAGGAGAGATCATTGATAGAAGCCAAACTCTTACAAATAATTTCCTTGAGCCATACTTAGCCATTTTTCATGCTTGCATCCACTTTCATCCATTTCCCATCTATCTTATAGCTTCCATCCCTTGCCATCCAAGGAGCATACAACACCAAAGATCGAAGGGCCAACCAAAGGATCGATTCGAGACAAGGTAAAAAGTTCCATTTTATTTTGTATTGAATCCAACTAGGCTAATCTTGAGGTGTAGAGTGTTTTTAGTGTTATTTGATCTCTTTTGTTTGTTGTTCATTTTCTAACACTGAAATTCGCCCTATCACATTTTTGGCATGCCCGATGGGACCCACAAATAGGTCTCTTGCTTTCATTTTTTTTTTTACTTTTTGTAGGTACAAGTTACAGAGGGGCAGACCTGACCTAGAGAGGGGCAGATTTGACCTTCTTGGGGTGGACCCGACCTACAGGGGTGAACCTAACCTGACAGACAGGCGGACTTGACCTTTCCCAGGGGCAGACCTGCCCTCCACAGTCTCCAGGAAGTGTTTTGGGCAAGTTCTTCACAGACAGCTAGATTTTCCCTGACAGACAGTCGGATTTGTCTTGACAGACAGCCGGACTTGACCTCTACACAGCCGGATTTTCCCTAGATAGTTTTTTCTAAAAGGTAAAAGTTCACTTTTTAGCAATCTTTTTGGCTGTTTTAAGGGTTTTTAACCCCTAATTTAGGAACATAATTTAACTAGGAGGTGTCAATCAACCTTGTTTGTCGGGTTTGTGGGTAAGCTATTTGATGTATCCAATCCCCTTGTGGCATTCAATGATCCTGGGTGACGAGAAATCATAGCTTACCACATCCTTTGAATCCACCTCTTTTATTTTTCTTAGTGGGACCTACTTGGGGATTTCATCACCCCAGGGGATGGTTTCAACCACGCGTACCGGTGGGGTATATAAAGGGGGGAGAGCAAAAGTTGTACCTCAATCCAACCACATTGTAATTGGCGAAACATCAGGATGATGTGAAGAGTTGGTCTGAGCCTTTAAGGTTCCCGACTCATGCTTGTAACGAGTTGGTGTTCACAGTTTGGGCCTCACGTACCAAGTGTATATCGAGGACTCCCTAGTAACCATGTTTATCCTAGATTATAAGACTTTGTCAACCATACTCTTTCTACTAGGCTTAGGCTTGTGTTGTTTGAATTGTCTTCTTTGTGCGAAACCAGTGATTGTCTAATTTATTTCACTCAGCCATATCCTTTTCATTGATGATTGTTGTGTTTTGAGTCCTTTGCCTTAGTTTTTTGTCAAAAGTCAAGTTTAAACCTACAAACGGTCAGACCTGACCTACAAACAGTCGGACCTAACCAGTAAATAGCCAGACATTCCCTCCTAACAAGCAAACCTGCCCTCCCGACAGGCGAACTTGCCCTCCAGGGGTGAACCTGACCCATCTAGGGCCGGACCTGACCTATAAGCAAGTCCTTTGGAGCCTATTTTAGCCATTTTTGACCAACTTTTCCTCCATAAGCAGACCTGCCCTCCCGGTAGGCAGACCTGACCTCTAGACAAGCGAATTTTCCCTCCACAAGCGGATCTTACCCATACAAGGATGTACTTGACCTATAAACCAGTCCTTTGGAGCCTATTTTAGCCATTTTTGACCAAATTTTTCTCCATAAGCATACCTACCCTCCCGACAGGAGGACCTAACCTCTGGACAGGTGAAATTGCCCTCCATAGGCAGACCTGACCCATCTAGGGGCAGACCTGAACTTTGACCCAGCCCTTTCAGGCGTGTTTTGACAAAATTTGACCATTTTTTGTTCTGTGGGTGGACCTGCCCTTCACAGGGGCGAACTTGACCCTTGACCGATCAACTTTTTCATCTATTTCATCATTCTAGACACCTGTTTCATCGTTTCACATGCTCATTTTGCCGTTCTGATCACTTGTTTCCTCTTTCCTAGTAAACGTTCACCCATTTCAAACCTTCATCTATTGTCTTGAACTCTTTTTCTTCCATTTTGATCATTCATCTTCTCATTTTGAGTAAACATTCATCCATTCTGAACCTCTATCTCCTCATTCTGAGAGTCGTTTGTCCATTTTGGGTCATCGTTTACTCATTCTGAGCAAACGTTCATCCATTCTGAACCTTCTTCTATCACTTCAAGCTCTTGTTCACCTGTTTTGATCAATCATCTACTCGTTCAAATAATTTATCATTCATTCTGAGCTTTTGTCTTCTCATTCCGGGTAATCTTTCATCTATTTCTAACCTCCTTCTCTTGTTCCAAGCAGTCGTTTGTCCATTTCTATCATCCATTTCTCTAATCAAATTGTCATTTTCCCCATTCAAATCCCCTGAACTTAATCTCGATTTATTATCCAAATTGACCTAAGTGTGATTTGATCGTCATCATCAACATCCGCTTAGGATTGTCATCCGTCCTAAGTGAATCATTGTCATCGGCCCAGTCAATCCATTTTTAATCCCAAAGTGGATTTGGTGCCACAATCGACCATTCATCCTTTAATCTGACCAATCAGTATCCTAAGTCACCTAGGGTAATCTCTAAATGGGGTTTACAGTCCCTTTCGTCATCCTATCCAATCCATCATTTGATCTTATCAATCATTGATCAATCCAATCCAATTTAATCCAATCACATCCTTATCTAATCACTTTTGACCCAATCAATCTAGTTCCATCTCGAAGTGGATTTGGTGTCGTAATCATCCTTTGATAATCAAATATGATCATCAAAATCAATCCCATTGCATCATCCAATCATCCTAATCTAAGCTTTAATCCAATCCTAATTTGAGCTTGACCTAAATCCTGATTTGAGCTTTAGTCTGTTCCCATCCAAAATCTTTTATCCATCCTCTTTATCCATTCATCATCATGAATCCTTATCCTCCATCAATAGTGGTCAGGGGAAACCCTAATTACATCGACAACGATAACGAAATTCTTGTCGATCAAGAAGAATGTGACATAGATCCCCTTGACACTATGATTGCTAGTAAGTTTTCTCCACCCCCTTTCCAAAATCCAATCACCCCTTTGAGTTATCCTGTTATGTCTTCATCCATGCCTAATCATGCTCCTTATGCTATCTTTGACAAGGGATATCCATCACATCCATCATATCCTTCATCTACATCATCCTCTTATCCAACACCTGCATCCTCTCATCCTAGTTTTCCATCACAATACCCCTATCCTAATCCCTCATCCACATCCTCCTATCTCAATCCTTCATCCACATATACCCACTACCCTAATCTTCCATATCAATCTACTCACCCTAATCCTACATGCACACCTTCCTATCATGATCCCCCATCTATGTACCCCTATCCTAATCTTCCATACCAATCAACCCCATCAACTTACCCTAATCCAACATCCACTTCTCTCTACCCTAATCCAACATCCACGTCTTCACATCTTAGTCCACCATCCCAATACCCTTACTACAATCCACCACCTACATCCTTGTGTCCTAATTCACCATTCCAATACCCCTATCTTAATCCTTCATCTAATCTTAATCCCCCATCTATTCCCAGTCCTGCATCCAATCCCATTCTCCTATCTATTCCTAGTCCTGCATCCAATTCCATTCCCCCATCTAATCCTAGTCCACTAATCCCTAGTCCTAATCCCCTACCAATCCCTAATCCTTTGTCCACTCCTACCACACCATCTCAGCCTAGAGTATTCAAGTTTCTCACTCCAGAAGTTCTCCAAGGACTTATAAGAAAGAAGACATCTCCCACTCCACACCTTGCAATTGTGGAATCACGCCATCTCGATCCATCATCTACAGTCACTAGTGATGAGACCTCTCGCCAATTCACACCTATCATTGATGATACCACCCCTAGCACCACTCAAACCATCAAAACCATCACGTCCTCTGAATCCACTGAGCCCCCATCTCCTACCATCACATCTGCCGAATCCATTGATCCCCCATCTCCTATCATCACATCTACCGAATCCATTGAACACCCTCTTCCTACTCCAAGAGTCGACAAACCCATCATCAACACACAAGTCCAAGCCACTCTCCCCACTCCTAGTGATGACACACAAGTCCCATCCATTCCTCCCACTCCTAGTGTCACTAAAACCCATTCCCATGAATGTTTTGAACCCTCCATCCCTCCATCTTCCCCACTTGAAGAGTCCCACCAAGACTCCATTACCATGCCTCCCGCACATGATGAGTCATACCAAGATCTTGATCCAAAGCATGCCAACATATCCCCTTCTCTAGATGAAGATCCTACCATCCCATCTAGTCCACCTCAAGATCACAGTCCTCCATTCATTCCATCCCATGAGCCCTTGTCATTCAAGATTCCACCACTCCATCTCCATCTCCATCACATGAATCCACTACCACAAATATAGATCCTATCATATCCCCTAATCCCTCTCTTGATACCACCCTTCCAAATGCTGCTATCCCATCATTGCCTAAAACTACTATCCCCACACCACTTGCATATCCCCTTGGTACTCTCACATTCTTCCATGGTGGCCTCCTTGCAGAAGAAAAACATAGTGTATATACCACCCATCATCCTCCACCTAATAATGGACTCGCATCATGTTTTCAAAATAACACAAATCCTATCATGGATCGCATGCTCAAGAAAATGAACTATCAAGGAAAAGGTCTAGGCCTTCATGAGAAAGGTATTTTAGAGCCCATCCAAGTCAAAGAACAAATTTGCATGCAAGGTCTTGGACCTATTTCCCAAGACTCACACTCTAAAGATGTTGGTACAACTCCTAGACGTCCTCAACGAGCCTTTTCCAAAAGAAATGTCGGCTCTTCCCATTGCTCCACAGATCATATGCTGCCATCCCTCCTCCTCTATCATATCACCTCAAAACAACCGTCCATATTCCTCCTTCATCTGCTCCATCCATTTTGGGTCCTTACATCCCTCCATCCACCATCTCCCATCCTTCATCTACTCCATCCATCTCGGGTTCTTATGTCCCTCCACCCACTCTGTCTACTTTGGGTCCGTATATCCCAAGATCACCTCCTCCATCTCATCCTTTCATCCATCCAACACTTATTCATGGCATCCATCATAAACATCCCTCTCGCAGTTCCCCTAATCAGGATCAACAAAGGCACATACCTACACATTCTCCATCTACACGTAATCCTCATAATTCTACCTCCATTGCTCCACATCATCCATCTCCTGGCACCCATCCCATTGCTACTACAAACACTTTGGATGTTAAAGTAAAAATACATAAATCCAAACATCCACATGAATCTAAAGCTCCCCATGTCCCCTCTAAAATACATGGTGAAGAGAAGAAAAATATAAATCCAAATCAAATCCATAGGCCACAAAGGCCCACCAAAGAAAAGGTCAAAACCATGTGGATCCCAAAGAAAAAAGATGCAATGCCATCAACTGAAAAATTTGTAAGAACATCCAAAGTTGCTAATCCAAAAGCTAATAATTTTCATCCATCCTCTCTTAAATCTATTTTGGGTCCCTATGTCCCGAAATTCACCATTCCATCTCCTCCATTATCCCCACATTCTCTATCCATTAATCCTCTTATCTTTTCACATCTACCACCACATGTGCCAATGTTGGTCCTAAACATATCTCCCCATCACATATCCACCCCATCATTCCATCCATACACTTTCCAACATCCCACCCATTACCCCACGTATCTCCCCCATCAAATCCCTCTAATTCATCCTCTTACATAATCCATTTCTCCTAATAAGGTTGTACCAATGTCCAACAGTCACTTTGAATATGGGATCTTAACACCTTGTATGGAACTTGATGCTTGAGTCCTTCATCCATATCCTTATTGCATATCTTCTAAATCCCCTTATCCACATCCCTATCCTTATCCATCTCCTTCTTCATGCTATCCAAAAATTCAAAAAAAATCAAAAAAAGTCAAAAAATCAAAAAAATCAAAAAAATAAAATAGTAAAGAGAAATAATCTGTCCAATGGTGAAAACTTGGAAAAAAAGCGCCTTGGATAAGTACCATGATGAAAACCTGGCAAACAGGCATCATGCGTAAATCCCCATCTACACTTGGGGGCAGCTTCCTGATATGCATTCCCTCCATCCGCTATGCTTCCGGCTATGCTTCTAGCTATGCACCTGTCTTCTTGCTATACGTCCTTTTCATTCATCCCCTCCATCCTACCTATCTTACACATCATGCTTGGCATATCTCATTTATCCCAATCCTTCCATCCTCCTTGTGATCTTGATAGCGATAGGGGAAAACATATAAACATGCTTTGGACACCTCTTAGTATACATTTGCACTCGTCTACCTGCCTTATCCACCCGTCATGCTACCTTCAATCTCCCTTCCTCATCCATGCATCCTATCTTCATCCATCTCAATCCATTTTCCTATCCTTCTCTATTCCATCCTTCATGCCTCCTCGCACATGACATATCTAGAGTGGGGGCATCTATCTTCCTTTGTGATAAAGTCTTTGGAGACATCATTCATTCCATCAAAGCAATCCCTTCCATTTCTCTATCCTCATCTCCTTATCATTATATCCATCTCCCCATCCTTATCTTTTATCCCTCCAAAAAATCCTTATCTCAATCTCCCCATCCCTATCTTCCTATCCTTCCATCATAACATCCCTTTTTCCTCCATCCATCTGGTCACCTTTTCCTCTTCCAAATCCTTATCCCTCTGTCCAATCCATCAAAATGATCCTGTTCCCCTTTCGTCGGTCCTCCCGAATCCCCGACCCTGCCCTAGTCCCTTGGCGGATCCACCCCGGCTTGAGCGGACCAGCCCAGCTGCAGGCAGATCCGCCCCAGCTCGGGCTGACCCGCCTAGTGTAGGCGGATCCGCCCAGCTCAAGAGGTCGCACCCAGCTTGGGCAGACTTGCCTGCACTCAGGCGGACCCGCCTGGCTCGGGCGGATCCCCGCCCTCGCTCAAGCGGACTCATCCGCCGCCTAGGCGAATCCACCCGAGCCTAGAGGACCCACCCGCACCTGCCCAGATCTGCCCTCATTCGTGGGTGGACCTACCCGGGCATCATCGGAGTCCATATCCATCATTAGATCATCCATCCCAATAACCTTGACTTCATTTCAAGAATTTTGATTTTTGTGTTGAAACTTCTGAAGGCCATAACTTTTGACTTAGGTGTCCGTTTGAGCTGAAATTTTATGGGTGGTTGCGTTATGAGGTGGCATGTGGATTTTTAACTAACTTGACTTTGTTTGCCACATTTTCAGGGCCTCAAACTTTCATCTTGACCCTCAAAATCACAATTTAGTGTTTTTTTCAATTTTTGAAAAATCATTTTTTTTAATAACTTGGAATGCATGTCTCAAATTCGGGATGTTGGTTGGCAATTCAGCCTATCTTAGTTTTGGGTATTTTTTGGGAAAAAACTGGACTCTCAAACATATGACTATGAAGTTTCCCAAAATGGCAAAATTTGACAATTTTTGAAAATTACCAAATCTGGAAAAATCTTATTGTCAACACCTTACGCCCTTTAACCTCCAGAACTTGGTGTAGAATCAATCCCATCACATCCTCCAATCATTCTAAGTTTCAATCCAATCCTAATCTGAGCTTTAATCTAAACCCAATCTGAGCTTAACCAAAACCCTAATATGAGCTTTAGTCAATTTGTCGTCAAGATCTTTGGATATTGAAATAAATCTTAAGATCCCTCCCTCCATCTTCTTCAATTTTGTCCCATTCATCCATTCCAATCATCCGTTCACTCGTTTCGAGTAACCATTCATCCATTTCAAACCTTCATCTATCATCTTAAACACCCCTCTCAATCATCTATTCCAAACCTTCATCTTCTCATTCCAAGAATCATTCATCCATTGTGAGTGGTCATTTACTCATTTTGAGTAGTCGTTCATCCCTCTCGATCATTTGTTTCCTCATTCTGAGTAATATTTCATCCTCCTCTCGTTTTGAGCTTTGTGTAGTCACCATCCTCCGATCCAATCCAACAGGTCTATCATGTCCCATCGCGTCGGTCCCATCATTTTATCCCCTTCTCTAGGGTTATCTCATCATCCTTTATCCATCGTTTCTCTTTGGTCCTTTTGTCGAACTACGTTGCCCCTCGCTTTCACGTAGGCAAGGTCGATCATTTGATTCCCCCTCGCAGCTTTGTCCATCAACTCCTTTATCGTCTATCATCGGTCTTTCTGCTTTGTCCGTCTACTCCTTTATCATCTATCATCGGTCTTTCTGCTTTGTTCGTCTGCTCCTTCATCATCTATCATTAGTCTTTTTGTTTTGTCCATCCACTCCTTTATCATTTATCACCGGTCTTTTCTCCTTTTCTCCATCCCATCTTTACCATCCATCGAGGTCTCCACCATGGTCCGTCATCGATCTTTTGTCGAACTACGAGGGCTCTGCGCTTTCACGTAGGCAAGGCTAATCTTTGATCAGCCCCTGACCCCCTAGGTCACTAGGATGTGTCAGTCTCCTATCTTGTGTCATATCTCTTATGTCGTGTCATCAAGTTATGCACTTATCTAGCTAGTTCTTAACCAACAAGATCCACTTGTATCATTAGATCCAATCAGTTCTGAATATCCTGCATCATATCGGTCTTTTAGTTTAGTATCCATCATCAGTCTCAACAAGATACATCCTTCCTAACAGACCTCATCAATCCCATCCATCCCTGTGATCCTATGGCAAAGATTGTTTGAAATTGATTGCGATCTTTTGATGCTTTTGGATTTTGTTTATCATTTGAGCTCCCTATCATCACTTGTCATGGTCGCCTTGATCCATCATATAATGGTGTGCTTTGACTAGTCAACATAGGGGTGTATCTTGATCTTTTCTTTGTTGCTATCTTCTTGGTTGTCCCACGTAGTACCCACCAAGATCCCTGAGGTCTTCTATTACACTAGGGAATCCTTGTGTGCTTGTGGTTATCCCAATACCTAGCCCGACCAAGGTCATCACGACTTTGGGGTGTTGGGATAGCCTTCTTGTTTGATGTGTTTGTTTCATTCATTAGACACTAATCTGCCTTGGTCCTTTATACCTTGGTGCATCGTGTCTTCTGCTATAGCAAAACTCAGTGCTCCTAAAGATGGCAAATTTTATTTGGATTTCATTTCATCTCCATTCTCTCATCTATCAAATCCCCCCCATCCATTCATCCTTTATCACTCTCCCCTCCCAATCTCCTGCCGCCTTTTCATCCTTTCTCACCCATTACTTCACATCATCTTCCTCATATCCCCTTTTGTATCATCTTCCTCATATCCCTTTGCATCATCTTCCTCCTCTCCCATTTCATCATCTCATCTATTTCGAGAGCACACCTATGTTCTCTTGAGCCTGCATGTCCTCTCGAGGGGGCATCCTTCATCCCTAATTTTCATCACTTTTTCCCTTCCTAGTCATTCCTTTCAATGACTGGGGCATCTTTTCCAATCTAACCATCTTGTTCTAGGTTCTATGTTTTAATATTCTTTGAAATGATGCTACCTCGTAACACCATCTCAAAAGAGGGGAAAAATGTAGACACCTGAATTTGGACACTTGATTTATCCAAATTTATCCCCTTTCGTCTAAGCATCCCTTTATTTGCATTAATTAAGTAATATCGCTATTATTTAATTAATATCCTTAATTCTATCAAATCCCTAAGGTATTTAATTAATAAATAAATACCTTATCTCTTTAATCCTCCTTTTCATCAAATGAATTAAATAAATATGACATTTATTTAATTCCTCATATGTCACATCCTCCATCATTTTTATCTTATCCTAATCCATCTTCTAATCTCATCATTAGGATGTGCACATGCCTAATCCTTGATTAAGATGTGTCACATCCTCCAACTTTTGCAAGTTGGCCTCTAATCTCTCTTAGCCACCTAACCATCCTCTAATCCTTCACTAACTAGCCTAATCAACCTCTCAAGGAATTTTTAATTCCTTTTATCCTTCCAACGAATATTAAATTCATTTTTCTCTTCCCCATGTGATCTTTGACTTGTCACATCAAGTCACATGTGAACTCTTCCTAATCTCCCACTTGTCTTTAATCTATCATTAATTAGTCTAATCAAGTACTTGCACAATCTTAATCACTTAATTAGATCATCCCTAATCCCCATATCATTTATGGAATGTGTCCTTAGTCAACTTTATTAAAAGCTTTCTCTTTTTGAATAAGGCACTCCATTCCCCATGTGAATTTTTAATTCACATTTAATCCCCCAATGCATCCCTTGGAATTTAAAATTCCTTTTCTCATCCCCATGAGGATAATTGAGGAATTTTTAATTCCTCAGATGTCCTCTCACCCACATGGGGACAAGGACCTCCTTTATGAGGAGATCTTGTCCCAATCCCAAGGTACTATGTACCACCTCCATGCCATGTACTATCTTTCCACCTCATGTCCACATCATCTTTTTTAAGCCATATTGCATGCCACATGTCAAGATGTGAGGGCTTGTGAGTTCTCAACTCACCTTAGCCTTACATCTTAATCTTGGTGGCTCAATCTTGACCAGTCATTTTCCTAGAGAATTCCAGATTCTCTATAAATACCCTCTCTTTTTTCTCATTTTAGGAGAGGTCATTGATAGTAGCCAAACTCTTGCAAAAAAATTCCTTGAGCCATACTTAGCCATTTTTCATGCTTGCATCCATTTTCATCCATTTTCCATCTATCTTATAGCTTGTATCCCTTTCCATCCAAGGAGCATACAACACCAAATATCGAAGGGCCAACCAAAGGATCGATTTGAGACAAAGTAAAAAGTTTCATTTTATTTTGTATTGAATCCAACTAGGTTAATTTTGAGGTGTAGAGTGTTTTTAGTGTTATTTGCTCTCTTTTGATTGTTGTTCATTTTCTAACACTGAAATTTTCCCTATCACACTACCAATGACTCCAAAAGACTCCCTAGCTTGACACCATCCCCAACAACGGTGCCAAAAGTGTTGGCCTCCTACAATGATTTTAATAACTAAGCCTTTACAGCCATGACTCGGAGATTGGACATCTAACATGAATAGCTATCTCAATCATCATGAAGGTGCATTTAACTTGTCAACCCAGGGATGTGAATTTGAAATGGGTTAGCACAGTATGTGCACTAGGAACTCAAAGTAGCCATTGCATTCTACAGCTAAAAAACACAATATTGAAAATAAATTGCTTGAAAGGGAAAGAGACAAATGTTAAATATCAATCAACAACTATGCTAAGTTGAAATGCATAATAGGAATAGAAATTTGAGCAATGAACAAGACACTACTCTATCTGCTTTAGCTGCAGGAATAAACACATAATGGAATTCTAGTGGCTATAGGAACAGTCAATGCCATATTTCTAACTAACTACTAAACAGTAAGTAATACTAAACTAATGCTAAACAAATAAGACGGATTACTCACCAAGTGGCCTCCCTTGGATAAGTATCTTCTAAACTAATAAGAACTCAAGTGCTTGAACTCAAAACTTTATTTCATTCACTATAAATCATGCATACAAGAGAGTAATGTATTTGTATCACTAAAACTGGAGAAAGAGAGTAGAATATCAAATCTTGCAACTTCTGAAGAAGGAGAATCAAATCATTATTTATCCTACAACTTAACAAGGCAGTCAACTCCATGACTGGGAGGACACCATTTAGGGAAAATAGGGGAAAGTTGAGCGATGGCGGTTATGCATGCATGGAATCTAGTCAGACATGCAATTCCATATGTAGATCTAACACAACAGTAACACCCATGCATGTTCAATCATTAAGGTCCACTACAAGGTGGATACGTTCAGTTGCATGAAGAATATTTTTCCGTCAGCTACCTTTGACTTGGAGTGATTCCTCAGCTACATGTTATGGCACATGCCCAGCTGGCGGTGTCTTCCTCAACTTGGCGTATTACATCTGCATGGCAAGGTTAGTACACATAATAACTACACATCTATAACCACTCTAAGAATCATTCATTAATCACATGCAAAATCAATATAGTTAACCCACATAATATGCCAAATGTCATTAAAGCTTGCAGAGATACGATAATGTCAAATGTCAATGGTTTGAGGGAAACATTAAGCAAATACCAACATTTAATCATCAAAGTTCATGACATCAACCAGCAAATAAACTATAGATTCTACCCAAAACTAGACCAAAAACTAGGCTTATCACCTCTCGAGCCATCTCATGATGCGACTTCTCCTCCTTTTCCTCATCACCATTACCATCCTTGCTTTCCACATCTGATTCCTCCTCTTCAGCCAAGTCTCCACCTAGATTGTTAGGAATTTCTTCAGTCAGGAATCATTTTCCTCTTCTTCTTTCTTTTCAACACTCTCCAAAGGGCTTTGGGTACTTTTTTCCTCAGGGTTTTATGTGTTTTTCTTACTCTCCTATCCTTTCAACACTTCCATAGCCAGTATTTCTGACCTCCTTCCACCAAGGTTTAATCCTTCCATCTCATTATCATTAGGAATAGTAATTGTGTCCACCTCTTCCCCATGTTCATGCAAAATCAATCTCCTCCTTTTTTTAGTCCCCATATCCATTGAAATATCCTTTCTTTTCTCTGGCGTGACCATAAGTAACTCCTTCCACATAGCAGTGTTAGGGCTTTGATATTTCTTACTAGATTTCTCAAGGCTTTGGGATTTCTTGCTAGATTATTTAGGCATGGGGAGGCGACGGTCTTCAAGAAGCTCAATTTTTACTGAGCTTTGAGGTTTTGGGTCTTCAATCATTTTAAGAACAAGATTTTTTTGAGGGGTCTTGGAAAGCACGAATTTGCAAATGGCTCTTATGAGGCTCTAATGTAAAGGTGGATTGGCTCCATGAGTAAGACTCTGGCTTAGAGAGGAAAACAAGAAGAAAGACAGATTAATTTTTTCTTGATGTCTAATGTGGTTGAGAATGGGAAAGTGGTATCCATGGACAGACTGGTAGTAGCCTTCGAGAGTAAAATATTTCATTACAATAAAGCAAACATTATGATACAGAGGTGGCAACTTAACCCTAGAGTACCCATTTTGAAATATTTTTAGTTTTTCTTTTCCTTAAAAAAACTTCTCAAAATAGACCTAATACTTACCATTGCTAACCTTTGCAACCTTCGTTCCTTCGTAAGCCAAACCCGTCACTTTCGCAATCAAATTTGCATCCACCTTAAAATGAAACTCACCCAAGTTAACTTCACCATCTCTCCATGCATTAGAGAACTTGTAGCTAAGTTTTTCGTCGTAGCCCTCCATTGTAGTGAAATACTGAGTGAAACCCACTTGCTCAAACAAACCCCAGAACTCCTCATTGTTGTGAAGCGAGTCAAATTTGTGAGGTTCGTTACACTTCCTAGGGCCTCCCATATTTCTATTTGAGCTATGGAAAATTTTGGGAATGAGAAGGAAATCACTTCTATTACCTTCGACATCCTCAACACTCATGCAACTGGTAACTCCACACTCTCAATTCTAAAGGAAACTCTGTGACTATTCATTTGAAATGTAGTCGGCTTAGGGTTTTTTCTATAATTCATAAAATATTTCACTCCTTGATTACCACCTTTTCACCCATAATCATTATTGCTAGCGACAGCTCTGCCTCCCTTTCTTGCAATGATAGTAGTTGTTTTATTCTATCTTTTATTATTATTGTCGATGCAACTCCATTTGTCATATTGAAGATCGATCCTTAGATTATACCACATGCTTTTTATTTCCCAATTTAAATTTTTTTTGTCACGGTACAAAAACTTGTCATCTAGTTGTCCTATCCCTCGATTACAATTCCTTTTGTCAAGATTTAGCAATCCCTTTAAAATGTGCCTCCAACGTCGTCCAATGAGCTTTCCATCTTGCATCCATGGGGTCCACATCCTCATAATCCTTCTCATCCCACCACTCATGTTAATAATTCAGAAACCCCCCCTCATAGTCCTTTATTTGAGTAATTTTCACCAAGTCTGTCTTTCGTTAGGACTTCCTTAATTTGATTAGGAAAATTAGTAAAGTCCCAATTTATTAAAGTTTCTTGATTTACACCAAGGTTGGCCATTGCATATGCCACCATATTTCCTTCCCTTAATGAGTGGAAAGTTTTAACACATTGAATCTCTTGTAATATGACTTTACAATTTTCCAACAGATCTCTAATTTCCCAAGGAATATTCGCCCTATTATTGAGATAGTCTATTATCAGCTTTGAGTCTCCTTCTACAATTACCTTGTTGTATCCCCTTTCCTTGAGAAGTCTAACTCCTATCCAAATAGTAGACACCTCAGCATAGTTGTTTGTAGTTGTTCCTAAGCCTTTGTTGTATCTAATCAAATAGGCACCCTTATCATCTCTTATTACTCCACCAGTTGCAGCCTGTCTAGGATTCCCCTTCAAGCAACCATCAAAGTTGCATTTTACCCATCCTGGATCTGGAGGGATCCAAACAATGCTCCTTCTTATAAGTTTTTTTAGCCAATTAACATTATTTAAGTCATGGGAGAGCTCTCATTGTTGTTTTATTCTTAGCTCATGTTGAGTTGGATGTTTCTTAGCCTACTTGTACTTGCAACTTTCCATATTTTCCTAAATTTTTCTTTTGAAAATTATACATATTGTAGACACCTAAAAATAGTCTGGAGAATCTAATTAATTGAATACGACTTATTTGATTAATTAATCTTAAATTCTTCTACTTAGTAAATAAATAGAAATATTTATTTATATTAAGTTCATTTATAATTCTTCTATTTTCCTCTCCTAATTAAATAAACAAAATTAAAAACTTTGTTTTATTTAATTATTATCATTTTCATCATATTATTTCTCTCTTAATTAAATAAACAAAATTAAAAACTTTGTTTTATTTAATTAGTATCATTATTTCTTCTATCTTAAAATTAATACACAATTTAAATAAATTGTGTTATTTAAAATCACATTTCTTCTTAATTAAATAAAGATTGCTAAAAATCTTTTATTTAATTATCATTCTCCTTTTAATTTAATAAAACAAACCCTATAGTTTGATTTATTAAATTATTTATTCCTCCTTTTGCTAAATTTAAATAAATTAAAAATATTTAAATTTATGCATAAAATTTGCACTATTCACTCACCAATAAATATTTATTTCTCACCAATCAAATTAATGGCACTGCCATTCACGGGAAAGCTTCAGGAAAAATTTGCAGGAAGTTCTCTCAACAACCTTCCACCCACCTTCCCTCTTATCTTGCCTGGTGTTTTCATGGGGAGAAACCATTCTCCATGATCAGCTCCTTCTTCTCATCCCATGCCTTTGGATTCTCCAGAGGAAATCACAGCCCCTCATCCCGGTTTCTTGTGCAATTGTGCTGCTAGGAAAGCTATAAATACAGCTCTTGGGCTACACAAAAAGGATCCTAACTTATGCAATTTTACTCTGCAGGTTTCCAGACATTCAAGCATTCAAGCAATCAAGTTTTAGGATCAATCCATCAAGCTTTCTTCAGCATTTCATAGTTTTAATCATGGCTGTGTACAGTAGTTTAATTCTCATTTTAGAATCATCTTAGTTGCATTATAGACTCACAATAGCTTAATTCTCATTCTCTAAGTGTCACTTAATAGTTTAATTAGCTTATGAATCTGAGAGCTAAGTAAATTAGAGAAAGTCTTTAGAGTTAGAGAGCAATAGGATAAATTTCTGTAGATTTTGTAGTTTAATTTAGTTTAAATTTCTTAATCTTAGATGCAATATCTTATTTAGAAGCGTAGATGCATAGTTTAATTTGTTTCCCCCATTCTACCGCTTACAAAATGGCGCCCACCGTGGGGCAATACCCCATATTTTGCTAACTTTTTGAAAATCTTGTCATACAGGTATCAGCGTGAAAGTTTTCGCGGATCGAGAGTTTTTGCAGTGCGCCGGGATTCTATTTTAGCACGCCGGGTTCCTGTTCCAGCGCGCCCGGTTACTGTTCCAGCGCGCCGAGTTTCTGTTCCAGCACGCCAGGTCACTGTTACAGTGCGCTGGGTTTCTGTTCCAGCGCGCCAGGTCACTGTTACAGTGCGCCTAGTTTCTGTTCCAGCGCGCCACTTTTTCTTCTTTAAAAGCATTCCTTTCATCTGGATCCGACGCGTCCGCGGCCAGTTTTTATTTCTGTCTTTTCTATTTGGTTAAAATTTACCAATCCTAGGATAGAAACAATAAAATTTACCAATCTTAGGATAGAAATGGTTAAAATTTACCAATCATAGGATAGAAATGGAGTAAAATTTACCAATCCTAGGATAGAAACATCACACTTCTTTTTGAGGTTTTAAAATTGAACATCTTGCTTGTCATGGAGCAATATCTCCATTAGAAGTAAATCATTTGTCTTTTGGGTTTAAAAAGAACAACATTTTGCTATGATTGGGTGATAGGTTTATGCTCTCCCCTTAACTGGGTGCATCAAAATACCAGACTCACCATTTACTTTATGCAATTTTATGCTTTCTTAAAACCTTTAGACAGGCCTGCCGTAGTGGGAAAAAGTACTCACCCTATGGGAACGACCTGAGTGGGGATAGCCAAAAGCCATGGTATTCCAACCCACTTTAAAATTTATGTGAATTTGGGGAAACCCTCTTTCAACGGAAGTGCGCAGGATAACCATCCCCAAAATCTTTGTTTTAAAGATTGGGAAGTCTCTCGAGGGAGTTTATCCATTTGCTGCTCCGAACGGAAATCCTATCTAAGAGCCTAGAAATAGAAGCACGCCTGTCAGTTTCCAAACATTGTAATACTCGGCGGTGCAGGGGTGGGGAAGAATCTACCCTCAAACACTCACCATATAATTGCCAAGGACTGTTTCCTCAGGGGATCCGGTATCCACTTTCGTCACTCTGAGTACACACCTGGAAAAGACAAAAACACGGGCGCCCTCTAGGGGGTGACATGGCTGTGTGAGTCAACGCAATTCCAAGATGTGGGTCGTTCGAGTATATAACGATGACCTTTTGTCTCTAGGAGTGAGTCTGTTTGAATTGTCTTATCTTGTTATCAAACTAGTAAAAATCAAGAAGAATCATTGATTCTTGAGAACATACACTACTTGTTTAGATTCTAGGATTTTAAATACAACCATTCTATTCTTGATTGTTGTGTTTTCTATCATTAAACTCAGATAAGATCATCACAAAAATCCTAAAAATCAAAGCACTTGTGGATTTCTCATGATTCGAGATTGGGTATCCACCAAGTTTGTCAAGAAATCTCTTGCCAAACAAATCCAAAAACCAAAGAGGACACTTGCATACAAACAACTCCTAAGAAAACAAAGATTTCTATATCAAAGCATGAAAGTTCTACTCCAACATAGAACTTTTATTCATAGGTATCATGATTTCTCTAGAGGTTATACAGACGACTACACCGTAGCTCCCTTAGATTCACAAGCATATTTCCAAAGAAGAGCTCTTAGGCAACACCACAATCATAGTCAGAGAATTCATCCAGAATACATCCCACAACCCGCCATCCAATATGATACCAGACCAAGTGAATTTCATAGAATAAGATAGTTTTTTTCTGTCTTAAACCCCTAAAGGGTCATAGTTTTAGCGCGCCCGGTATCTGTTTTAGCGCGCTTGGTGTCTGTTTTAGCGCGCTTGGTGTCTATTTTAGCGTGCCTGGTTTCTGTTTCAGCGCGCTTGGTATCTGTTTTAGCGCTCTTGGTGTCTGTTTTAGCACGCCTGGTTTCTATTTCAGCGCGCTTGGTATTTGTTTTAACGCTCCCAGAGTCTATTTTAGCGTGCCTGGTCTCTGTCTCAGTGCTTTGTATCTTTGTTTTAGCACGTCTGGTATCTGTTTTAGCGTGCCCGGTCTCTGTTTTAGCACACCTAGTCTCTGTCTCAGCGCGCCCGGTCTCTGTTTCAGCGCGCCCAGTCTCTATTTTAGCGCGCCCAGTATCTGTTTTAGCACGCCATAAAACCCAAAAAATAGAGAGTTAATAGGACATTTTGTGAGCTTTCCCATATTGAATACAAGGTTCCCATTAGTTCAAAACATTTTTTTCACAGTCCAGAACACTTAAGTCATGCAAAAGAAAAAAGCTTTACCCCTACACCTAGATCTTGCAGCATCTTACATAGTGTCATTTTCACCAAAATTTGAGTTTTTCTGTCAAAGTTTCCCCATCAAGGATTCTATCATCCTTTCATCACAAAACTAGATAAGACGAAATCAGATTTTAAAACAACAACCTTGGCACTTATCCAATCAAATCCAAGATCAAAGTCTAGAGTAAACTTTAAACGTTTGTATGCCTATTTTCACACGAGCAGCATATCAAAAACAAGAACAAGAAAATGAAAAAATAGCAGCCATGGCTGAAGAAAACCCTTGGGGACGATATAGCAACACTGATCCTCTTATTAACTCACATGAGAAAGAAATAACTGCGGAGGAAATCGAGAAAGTTCAACAAGACCCTCATTTCCATAAATTTATGGAAAAGATGCTAGAGCGAGACATGGAAAAGTATCGTCTACTACTAGCTGACAAAGGTGCTAAACTTCCTAAAGACTTTGATGTCAATCAACTCAAGGAAATAGCCACACCTAACTCAACTAGTATAGAAAATCCAAATCAAATAGATGCTTTGACAAGACAAATCCAACAATTGCAACTACAATTCCAAAATATCCAACAAGGGCCAACAAAGAGATATCTATTACAAGACATTTGCCCTTATCCATTTGACTCAAACATTAACATGATACCATTTCCAAGGTATTGTGAGTACCCAACATACAACAAGTATAATGGAAGAACCGATCCATTTGATCACGTACGAGAATTTCGAGCCATGAGCATAGATTTCGCACACGAGGACTCTTACCTACTACGATTATTTCCAAGGAGCCTAGGAAACACTTGCATGGAGTGGTTTTCTAAATTAGAACCTGGGATTCAATCCTTTGAGGAATTAATCAATAGGTTCATAACACACTTCTCATTCAACATCCAACATGGGGTAACCTTAAAAGAACTTTACAACACCAAACAAGCAAAGGGCAAAAAATTTCTTTCCTTTCTCCAACGATGGAGAAGGCTATTTGCTAAATACCCTAGATCTATTCCTGAAGAGGAGAAGATAGAGATGTTCATTGATAACTTAGTAGATGACATGAATTACAGATTGGACCTACAATGTCCATCCACATTTGAACAAGTTATCGAAAAGGGACTCAAAATCGAAGAGGCTCTAATCAAAAGAGGAACAATCAAACACTTCATTGAAGGTTCAAACAATAACCATTCCTCTAACAACAACAATGAAAAGCCAAGATTTTGGCAAAAGAACAAGAATACTGATACCATGATCGATACACAGGCACCTAAACCAGTATTCACCTTGACACCAACCACTACAAACAAACAAAACAATGGTTTTAATGTCAAACAAAGTAGTGATCAAGGAAATAATCAAAACAGTGGAGAAACAAAAGCCCAATCATTCCAACGACCCTCCAATAAAAGAAAATTCACACCGTTAGGACAATCATTGGAATCAGTCCTCAAGGAACTTTTAAACGAAAAACTCATTCAAGTGCAAGAGGCTAGAAATTGGGACCCTCAAGTCAAACCATCATGGTGGAATGACTTACATTACTGTCACTATCATCAAAATAAAGGTCACATGACTGAAAATTGTTGGCAATTAAAACATGCGGTACAAGACCTCATAGATCAAAAGAAAGTATTTGTAGAGGGCCCTCAAACAAACAAAGATCATACAACATTCAAAAATCCTCTACCCAATTATCAGAAGGGAGAATCTTCTTCCACAAACACCAAAGGTAAGAACGTTAATTATGTTTATGACGCAACAATCCTTTGTTTTTCTGCTGCCAAAGAGGATGAAGAGTTATGCAATCAAATCAATCAGAACAACGACATTACATCTACCAATTTGGTACAACATATGGACAAATCCGAAAACCAAATCAATGTAGTCACACTCAAAGGGAAACAAGAGTACCAACCGGGTAATGCCACAACAAGGGCACAATCCAAAGTTATATTGAAAGGATCATCAATATCATCCCCATCAGTGGATCCCCCCTCCAATCAATATAATCTCATCGATCAATTGCAGAAAATACCAGCACAAATATCAATCTTGGAACTTTTGAAGATTTCCCCATCACACAAAGAGGTTCTTGAACAAGCTCTTGTATCAACTACAGTACCTAACAATCTGGATGTGTGTCAATTCCAAGCTATGGTGGGACATCTATCTGCACCTCATTGCCTTTCATTTTCTGAACATGATGATGTATCACTCACCCACCCGCATAATTCCACCCTTCACATTGAAGTCCTTATCCATAAACATCGTGTAAAACGTGTCCTGATAGATGGAGGGGCTAGTTTAAATATTTGTACCTTAAAGCTGATTCGTGCACTAGGATACTCAGATGAAGCCATTGATACAAGAAGAAAAATCACAATCAAAGCATATGACGAAGAAGAAAGGTCCTCTAAAGGATTCATCATATTACCCATTCAAGTTGGGCCTATTGTCCAAAAAGTGGTTTGCCAAGTCTTAGATAGGGAACTGACATACAACATACTGTTGGGACGCCCTTGGATCCATGATATGCAAGCAGTACCTTCTACTTATCATCAATGCCTGAAATTTCCCGTCAATGGACAGGAGGTAACAATCACAGCAGACTACAATGACACCCAAGCTTGTCATACATTGAAGACATCTCAGGATACATTCATACCTAACAATAGAGAAGTTGGCACATCAGATAGTGAACAACAGCAGAGCTTCATTTCAAAGTGGCTTCCAAAACAACAAAAATCACAAGAGATAAGGGTGGCACAATCTAACTCTTCAAATGTTGGAGAACAATTGGCTCCACTCTCACATCAATTCACCAAGGAAGTACAGATAAGTGACAAAGGAATAAGTGAATATGGTGTTGGACACTCATTTCATCTATCACAAATGTTACCCTCCTTACAAACATATGGACAGCCATCTACAAACACCCACACTTCAGAACAATCTACAACAGCATTAGATGGCAGATTTGTAAAAGCTAGGAGCTTAGATAAAGAATTAGAAGATAAGGCCATACTACATTGGCTTTATAAGGATGAGGAAGCCCCCGCTTCCACAAGTAACATCATAGAGACAACTCATCATGGGAAAGGAAAAACTATTCTTGAGAAGATGGGATATTCAGGACAAGGACCTCTTGGGTTAAGGAAACAAGGCATAACAGAACCAATCCAGCCTCTTACGCTCCAATATAAGGATAAAACTGGACTAGGATACACAGAAAAAGCAAGAGCAGAAATCACCAATAAAACTGTGGAGCGTATTCTTCAAATAAGAGATAATTCTGAAACAGATTCAAATGAGTATGAGTGGGACAACTTATCAGAAGTTTCCTATGAAGATATTCAGGTTGACATTATCAAAAAGTATACCCCCAATCACAAGGAGGGTCAAAGCTCAAGTTTTAATCCTATTGTCTTTGAAACACAAAATTTCGATGACTCAAGTGAAGATGAACGGACATCGATTGAGATAAATGATGTGGAAGAAAATACCTTTGTAGGCCTCGACATAACCACAGATAACCTGGACGACATTTCTGTCCGAGCTTTCACAATCGCCGACCTCAACCCATCTAATGATTCGTTGCCTTTACTACATCCCGAACTTATCGAATGGGAACCCCAACATCCTGTCAATCTCCCTGTTTTTGACAATGACTCCTCCATTATTAACTACCTTTGCTGTGAGGAATCTGATACTTGTTCTACCAATACTTCTTTTAATGACGCTTTTAGGCAGGAGGATGCCAAGCCTTCTAGTTGCAAAAATATGAAAGAAAAAAATGGATCTAATGGTGAAAACCATTCTATGGCAGTATTTGATCCTAAAATAGTAAAAATAAAGAACGCATCCAATGGAAAAAACCTCATTGAGGCACCAAAGGATGGAAGGTTTGACATCCTCCCGCAACATTACCATGAAAGATCATCAGTATTGATAGAACCCACACAGTCTATTAATATTGGCACAGCAGAGAAAGCAAGAATACTACACCTGGCCGCATCCATGACAGATACAGAAAAGCCAGATTTTATCAAATTCTTTGAAGAACAATGCATCAATTTTGCTTGGTCATACTCTGACATGCCAGGCTTGGACACAGATCTCATTATGCATCACTTATCCTTACCAGCTGGCACTAAACCAGTAAAACAGAAGCTGAGGAAAATGCATCCACATGTTGCATTATTAGTGAAAAATGATTTGAAGAAATTACTAGATGTTGGATTCATCAAATCTATTGATTATGCAGAATGGATATCCAACATCGTACCTGTTTCAAAGCTAGATAACACCATTAGAATATGTATTGATTTTCGGGATTTAAACAAGGCATGCCCGAAGGATGATTTTCCTTTGCCAAACATAGACATGATTGTAGATCTCATAGCCGGTCATCAAATGCTATCACTCATGGATGGATTTTTAGGATACAATCAAATCAAGATAGCTCCTGAAGACCAAGAGAAGACAGCATTTACATGTCCATGGGGCACCTTTTGCTGGAACGTCATGCCTTTTGGGTTAAAGAATGCAGGAGCTACATACCAGCGAGCTATGACAACAATCTTCCATGATATGATGCACACCTTCATGGAGGACTATGTGGATGATATCTTAGCAAAGTCTTACACCAGGGAAGGACATCTAGAAATATTGGCCAAAATATTCGACAGGTTGGAAAAATTCAAAGTCAGATTGAATCCTAAGAAATGTGCCTTTGGAGTAACATCAGCAAAACTCCTAGGATACATAGTTTCTACAAAGGGAATTGAAGTAGATCCAGCAAAAGTCCAAGCCATTATGGAAATGCCACCTCCTAAGAATATCAGTACATTAAGATCTTTACAAGGCCGACTACAGTCCATCAGAAGATTCATCTCTCAACTGGCCGATCGGTGTCATCCATTCAACCATCTTTTGCATAAAAATGTGCCTTTTAAATGGGATGAACAGTGTGAGAGTACTTTCAATCAAATCAAGCATTATCTGATGACACCACCAATCTTGGTACCCAGTGAAGACAAGCCATTGTTGCTATATATCGCAACAACAGATATTTCTTTAGGAGCCTTGCTAGCACAAGAGGATAAAGAAGGAAAAGAACAGGCAATATACTATATCAGCAGGACACTCAATGGACATGAAGTAAACTACACCTTCATTGAAAAATCATGCTTAGCAGTAATATTTGCAACACAAAAATTGTGACATTATATGCTCACTCACACTATCAAGCTTGTTGCAAAAGTTGATCCTCTCAAGTATTTACTAAGCAAAGCAGCTTTAACAGGAAGGTTGGCAAAGTGGGTCATGCTCCTCAGTGAGTTTGATATTCAATATGTTGAAAGGCGAGCTATCAAAGGACAAATCATCGCCGATCAATTAGCAGAAGCTCCATTATCAGATAGCCATCCTATGACCATGGAATTTCCCGATGCAGATATTCTCAATGTTACAACACAACCATGGCAACTCTACTTCGATGGATCCTACACACAACATGGATCAGGGGCAGGAATTCTATTTGTCACACCTCTTGGGCACACAATCCCATGATCATACAGGCTTACCTTCCGTTGCACTAACAATGTGGAAGAATATGAAGCTTTGATCCTTGGAATTAAAGTGGCTATTGAATGGAAAATCACAGAACTACGGGTGTATGGAGACTCCCAGTTAATCATCTACCAAGTCAACAATGATTACCAAACTAAGGATGACACACTGATTTTGTACAAGAGGCTGGTGGATGACCTAAGAAAATACTTCATAGAAATCAAATTTGAGCAGATACCAAGATCAGAGAACAAAGCAGCAGATGCCATGGCCACAATAGCGTCTCTTCTACAAATGCCTGAAATGCAAGATCGTTATCGATTTATTGTTGCCACCCCCTTCTCCTTGGTCTACAGATTGAAAGCGGTACTCCCCATTGAGATCAAGCTCCCATCCCTCAGGATATCACTACAAAACCTCATCACTGATGAAGACTACTGAGTGTCAAGGTTGAACAAGCTAGAGTTACTGGATGAGTGACGTATAGATGCTTTGAACCATTTGCAAGTCTATCATAATAGACTCAAGAGGAGCTACAATAAAAAAATCAAAAGCAGGATGTTCCAAGTTAGAGAACTGGTCTTAAAAGAAAATTAGAAGAATGTCCCAAACCCAAGCAGCAAAGGCAAGTTTGAACATAATTGGTTAGGACCGTTCATCATAACAAGTTACAAATCAGGGGAATATTAGTTATCAACACCTGAAGGGGAACCTCTGCAAGAGCCCATGAATAGCTCTCATCTCAAAAAGTTTTATGCCTAAATCTTTCAAGGTATAGAACCAAAAAATCCAAAAAATTAGAAAATGTCTTGAAAAAATGGTTACTTCAGCAAAAACCTGGCAAACAAGCGTCTTGGCGACAACAAAAAAAAATAAAAATAAAAATAAAAAAATAAGAAAAAGGATCAAAAAATAGTATAGAGAAAAAAATCGTCCTCTAGTGAAAACCACTTTGGTGGCACTTTGGACAAGTACCTTGGTGAAAACCTGGCAAACAGGCACCTTGCATAAATAAGCACTTTCCATCCACCAGGACCTTTACGGCTTGTTCAGCGTCATCCATCCATTTCACTTCCATCATCCATCACATTCAGGTCTCCATCCATCACTTATCCACTCAAATCTGCACCATAGCTTGGTCTTATTTTCGTATCATGATCCCTCCTAGTACTACTAAGCTTCCTCATGGTCAGTTTGTCTTACCTTTATCGGAGTAGTCTATTGCATCACCCTGGGGACATGTTCTTATCAGATCGGATTCGTGTATGATCTTAAAGTCCCAAAATCAGAAAAATCCAAAAACATCAAAACATTAGAAAATCCCAAAACATGTCAAAAATCATCAAAAATAAAAAACAAGGTCGTTTTGTCGAACTACGTCGTCTACGAGCTTGAACGTAGGCAAGGTTGATTTTTGATCATCCCCCGCGACAATTAGGTCAGTCCTTTACGAGTCTGTCATAATAAGTTGACATTTCATCATGTATATCTTCATTTGTAAATTGGTCAAGTTGTTAGTCAAACTATGTGGTCTCTACATGTATAACATAGGCAAGACTAATCTATTGATCAGCTCCCGAGGCCCCTAGGATAGGTCCTTAGGTTAGTCTCTTGGTCAAAATCTTAGAAAACCCCAAAAACATTGGAAAATAAAAAAAATTAAAACATTTAAAAATCTTGAAAAAATCCAAAAAATAGCCTCAAAACATTGCAAAACTCCAAAAACATCCAAATATTTGAAAAAATCCATCCATATGATCTTGCTTTCACTTGCAATAACACCATCCATAATAGACTAATCATCACCCTCAACCTTCAGTAAAACAATTAGAAACAAGTCTAGCAGGTTAAAAGTAAAACTCAAAACGTCAAGTCTTAGGTCTAAGCTAGTATGTAAACAATTTGGTCAATCCTTGGTGTCGATAGTCCATCATCCAAATAGTCCCATATCAATCATCTGATAACATCATGTTCTAGGATGAATCCTTCCTACAACGGGCATTATTTATCAGAAAGAGCATATTGGATATATGAAATAACATGCCACCATCCACTAACATGTCCTAGGATGCATCCTTCCTACAATGGGCATTATCTTTTGGCAATAGTTTTGGTTCTTATCCTTAAAAACACATCCTCCTTTGGTTAGCGATATTGAAGAACATCAGCTTGTTTGTTTACTTTGTCTTTATCTTTGGACTTATCTTATTTGTGCTCATTCCAAGGACTTCTCGATGATATCCAAATGAAGGATTTAGAGAAATAGGAATGGGGCAATGATCATTATCTTTTTGTCTGCTATGCTTGTTGGACGTTCTTGTAATATAACCTAGGTGAATACTTGCTTTGTTAGGTATGTATGGAGGAGGTCTACGGCAAATTGTTGACTATTGCATGGTTAGGTTTACCTTTCCTTGTTTTGGTCTGAGATGTTCAAAACTTCTAAAGTGCATCCTAGCAAGGTTTCTGTATGTCAGGTGTGAACAAGGATACTCCTATCTACTTGTCAAGTCAAATTTCATCTCACTAGGTACAACGTCATCCTGGTTTTCTATACCTTGATGCATCATACCACATGTGTTATCAAAAATAAGGAAATATGGCCCTTTGAAAATCCCAATTCCTCGGCAAGTAATAACCATCATCATCATCATCATTTTCATTTGCATCATCTTGTGTTTTTTTGAAATGACTTCTTCTTTTCTAGCTAACTGCACTAACAAGGTACTATGACAGTTCATCATCATCATCATCATCATCGTCATTGATCTTGCATCCATAAATCATTAGCATATTGCATTAACATATCATATATGCATCGCATTTCCATCATCATATAAACATATCATCATAAGCATTTTTAGAAATAAATGCATCCATTTCATTGCATTTCACCCATTACATTACATTACATTACATTACATTACATCCAAATCATCACATAACATTTACAGAAGAATTTCATAATCATTTTTTGCATAATCATACACAATAGGCATAGAAGCATTTAATTCATTTACATACTTGCATAACATCATGGCATCATCACATTACATTCATATTACATTACACATCATTACATCACTTTGCATTAACATAACATCGCATCCGATTAAATGCATCACGTACATTACATCATCATTTAATACGTTTAGGATAATAACATTTGTTATTCTAAGCATCTCATAAAACCATCTCATTCACATTACACCATTTCACTTGCATCATATCACAACCATTGCATTCATATTACATCATCCATAATCATCTCATAAATAACATCAAAAATCATTTATTGCATAAATCATCCCACATAAGCATAAATCGAATAATCCATCACATACAAAGCATACATCCATTCATAAACATGTTATAAGCATAATTCATAATCATTTCGCATATACACCTTGCATATTAAAATCCATATAACATATTGGATCATCTCATTTGCATTATCATAAATAGATCATCATATAGATAACATCATTGCACATCATATCATAGGTTAGCATAATATAGATCTGTTAGTCATAATCATTGCATAAACATCATTAGGAATAAACGCATCCATAACATATAGAAATAAAATCATCCATGCATAAATAAAGAATACACATTACATTGCATCAAAATCATCATCAGATTATATATATATATCATCAATATCATCAACTGTCATAGTACAAATAATAAATCGGATCACTATACATATGTGTCAATTAGTACAAAAATCCCATCAAGGCTATTAAAAATGAGCCCATGAGACACAAAAAGTATCATAACATCTTGATTAGGCTCGATCTCTGTGAATGCTGCCCTCGCCTCTGTCACCATGACCCTCTGTTGGTTTGTGGCTAGCTCGCTCTGAATACTCTAGGACCCACTTTGCTCTGGGTACGGTCTCGTGATAGGCCTGTTGATAATACTCAGCCTCTTGGATGGCGTCCCTGCAAAATAGAATTGGAACTATACCCTGGGAGGAGGAGGATGTCATGCTCTCTATCTGTTGTCTTCAGCCTAGCTCAGTGGCTGTCTGTAGCTCTGTAGCCTGTCTCTGCTATACAATTTGATCTCTCTCGACTCTGAGCTGATCCCTCTCAGCCATCACAGCTTGGATATGAGCCTATAACTACGCAATCAACACATCTCGAGCATTTGCTTGTCCCGCTGGCTATACCTGTGGCTGTGCCCGAGGCTGATCCTTGTCTTGTGGTGGCTCCTGCTGCTGGTCTTGCATGTGTACATCTCCATGACCTGGTGGGACTGAAGGCACAAGTGGTGGATCCTGTCAAATATCAGCTCTCCATCCTTGTCCTCCCCCTCTACCTCTAACTCTCCGCACATCAGGGACTACACCTGGAATCGTCAGCCAAAGAGGAGGTTGGAACCAATCCCTGTAGGCCTATGTGGTATTTGGATCTGCTAAACCTTGATCATAAGCCCATGGTCGGGCTACCAACTATTAGAAACTGTTGACTACCTTTGAAGCAGAATGTACCACCCCCATGAAACCTGTGCTATGATGTGGGCAAAGACGGCTATGTAGTCATCATCAGGATGATCCTGCGGCTCTCCAAACTCATGCTGCACATGCCCGGGCAGGTACCTCTCAATCATAGTATGCTCCTACCTCTGCATATATTGGTCTTGGCGGCAATAGAATAGCTGATCGGCATCGTTGGCCCATCCAAGATGACCAAGGTACAGTTGCCAAGTGAAAACCAACATCTCATCTAAGACCTACCTCCAGTGGGGGATCCCATGCTCACCGGTGTGTGTAAATGACACACCACCTTTGTATTGTGCCATGAGGGGATTGTCTGCCCCCATCGAAATTGGAACGACATGTGGCTATAACACATAAATGTGCTCCCATGCCCAGACATGAAGTAAGGTCACCCCTACTCCCTGTGCTCTGCTGTCTATGTAAGCATACTCATGGAGGTCCCTGTAGAGTGAAGCTAGAAGAACATGCCCCCATGCGAAATGAATCGGCCTGTCTCAGACCATCCACTACCAGCAATACCCCCAGCCAGGACTGAAGTATCGCCCTCGTCTGTTTGGGGCAATAAGACTCGAAATAATGGCTGCAATCACCCAACGGTAGGGAGGTGCTATGATCTTGTATCGCTCTAGCTCTATCTGTCCCTCGCAGAAGATGATGTCCCATGTGGCGAGGACTTTGTAGCAAGCCTAGTGCCCCTCGTCTATATCAAAAATTGCTTGTCAGCCATGAATCGACAATCGTAGAATATGCCAAACATCCTCCAGAGTGATGGTGGCCTTGCCAGTGGGGAGATGAAACGAGGATGTCTCGTTATACCACCTCTTGGCCAGCGCTGACAACATCCCTAGGTGAGTGCGCACAGGTGCTATGTATGCAATGTGCCACAACCCCACAATCCTGAGTCGATCCTGGTCCTTGTTGCTCAGGTCTTGCAAGAAGCCTGCCAAATCTCGCGACCTATGCTCCCGAGAGTAGAGCTCCCTCGCCGCGTCCTGCATCAAGGAAGGTCAGTGTGTTAAAAAATTCAAAAAATTTCTAATTGAACACTCCAAAAACTTCTCTTGCGGTGCAAATTTTGATGGCGTTGCAGTTTGATTTCTAATCAAACTTCGATGCTAGAGCCCAAAAAGGAAAAATGGCACTGCTGTGGTGCACTTTTCCTTCTAGCATCATAGTTTGGGTGAATTCAGTGTCATCGCGCGCACTTTGTCAAACCAACCCGCCAACCTTGAGCTCAACGTCAAAGTTTTTAAACTCTGAACTGCATCGCTGTGGTGCAAAACAACACCATGCGATGTAGTTTGATTACTGATCGGCGCTATATAGCGCCGCTGTAGGTGGATTGACCCTTTAAAGCATTAAATGAGGCATTAAATGAAAAGACGAAGCTTGGGTAAGGGTCACATACCTGTGCCCCGATGCCAGGTGGCCATTGGTATGTCCGAACTTGATCTGAAATGTGCAGGGGAAGCTGTCGTTACGCCATATCGTCAGGATGTCAGAGCTCAAATCTCAAGGTTGCTAGCAGAGGTGTGTGAAAAAGACTTGAAAGTGACCCCTCAGGCCCCTTTTAAGCCTAAAAATTAGGGTTTTTTAAACCCTATTTAGCTATCCTGCTAGGGTTTTGGACCCCCGAACCACTTTCTGTCTGGTTGAGGCTTGTTTTTCATTGTTTTATTGCGTTTAGACACATTTTTAACCTCTCGGAGCCTTTTTGGACCTATCAGGTACTTTGTCCTCTTTTTTCGCGAGATCACCTAAAAAATTGGAATTTTCGTCCAATCTCTCAAGGGGGCAATATATTGGCATATTCTCTCCTACTAGGCAGTAGTGGGGCAAGTTTTTAGATAATTAATTTTTTTGGTTTTAATCGAGATCATTTATTCTTTGAACCAATGCAACGAGTGCATTGCTTCAAAGAGGGGCAAAATGTAGACACGTAAAAAATACCGATTGATATTGTGCATCTGATCCTAACTTACTAACATCGTTTCTTCTTGAATCATCACTCAGTCTAACCATTTAATCAAATCTCCTTATCTGATTAAATTCATCAATATTCCTCTCTTAATTGAATAAATCATTTTATCTAATTAAGTCAATCTCTTTTGTTAATTAATCCATATGATCTAATTATCCCTATTTAATTAAATAATCAATTTATTTGATTAAATATCTAAAGTCTATCCATTAAATTAAATAAATTAAAACCTTGTTTGGTTTAGTCTAACACCATCTCTTTTAATTAAATAAATCAAAATCCTTATTTAATTAATCTCTTATCATATTCCTCTCTTATTTGATTTAAATAAATCCATAAATTTGAGTCAAATAGGTCACATCATCTAACCTCTCTCATTAAATTAATTAACCCTTAATTAATTTAATCTCATCTCATGTCCATCCTCTAGATAATGCAAGTTGCACATGAAAATAGATTTAATTCATTTATTAAATTCTATTTTCCTCACAAGGCATCTTTTGGAATATTCTCTCAATTTGAATTCAAAAATTCCAAGTCAACATGTACATCCAACAAGGCAATAAATTCATATTACATGTCCTTTGCCTTGAGCCAAGTGGCATTTATTGCATTTTCCCTTCCCTCTTACATGTCATTTCAACAAATTTGAAATTCAAAATTATGCATTTATTGGCACAAACCCCAAATCTTGCATATCCTTCATCCATTCATAGATTGACAAGTGGCATCTTGCCATTGGATGAATGTTAGTCCCACATTGCTCAAATTTGGACATTCATCCATCTTGAAATTCTATAAATAAAAATCTCTCCTCATTTTATCACCCACAATTTATGCAAAGTTACCATGCTCAAATATCTCTCAAATTTCATCCATTAATCCTTGAGTTCTTAGCTAGGTTTTTGCAAATTTTGGCTTGGAGCTCTCATCTTTTACCATCAAAGTGGATCAATCATCTTCAACATATCAAGCTTACATCTTAGGAATTGGGAAAGGGCCAATTTTCACATCAAATTGACACCAATTCCTCCATGGGAACATGAGTTTGCATATTTAAATTAGGATTCAATTCTTGCTTTGTCATTTCTATTGTGTTCTTCACTATTTTCTTCCTAGTTTGAATGTTGTAAATGGATTTCATGGGGAATCCTTGTTTTGGCTTGCAATCTCTTGTCTAACTTGTTTATTCTCGTTGTTTTGCAGGTACCAAGGTTGGGGTTCACATAGTTATGATATCGATGGAAAGATTTGGGGATTTGGTATGATGTTTTGATTGATGTTTGGGATGTTGGTTTGATTTTGATTGATGCTTGGTAAAGGGGGAATCCCTAAACCAAGAGGTGGTGTGGTGGAAATGTGAGTGGCATACTCCCTTGAGGAAGTGATGAAGATGAAGGGTCAAAGATGTCCACTAGTCCAAATATATCTCCTTCTCCTTGCGAGGTTATGGGGAGAGAAGTTTGGGGTGTTGCGTGAAATGATGACGATGGGTCATTTGGATCATGAAAGGTGAGAGGGACATATGGATGTAATGGATTTTGGGGTATGAATTGTCCCAAGATGGTGTTTGCATCAAAATCTTGATTGTCTACGAGAGGGTGTGTTTGCAATGCATTGAGAAATGCACTTCCCTTATTAACAATAGGTTGGGTTGGAGTAATGGATGATGTAATTTGTGGGATGTTTTGAGTGATGATTTGAGATGGAAGTGTAGATGAGATGGGGATGGTGGATGAGATTGGGGGCATGACCCCAAAATATGGTTCTACAATAGTGCTCACATCAAAATCGGAAGGGAGTTTAGCCCCTTGCTTTGCTAATTCGAGCATGTATAGTGAGGGATTGAGTCTCATCATGATGTTGATAATATTATGATTCTCTAGATTTTGAACCATTTCAGTGATTTCCTCTTGTGACATTCCAAAGGGATTATTGGTAAGATCCTCCACTTGACATTCCTCTTGTTGATTTTGTGATGATGAAGGAAAGTTAGTTAAAGGATTGCTCAATCCAACGAGATTTATTTCAGAATTTGTTTGGCTTAGGTCACTTGAAGTGGATGTTTCTTTGTTGGCTTCCATGTTCCTCTTGTGTTGAGATCTAGTTTGCACCATAAAATAGGGATGAATTTTCAAGAATGTGGGAGATTAATTTCTAATTCTTTGGATTGATTTAACTTTAAGTACAAAAGAAAAAAATTAGGATGTTTTTAAGGATCAAAGGTGAAATGATGAAGATGTGTGAAAGGTGGATGATGTGGATGATTGAACTCTTAGAAGATCTTGAGGGGATGCTAGAATTTTAGGACTTTTTGGATGTTTGGATTTTGATTTGGATTGACCTTGATTTAATTTTGGGTTGCTTTGGTTTTGGATAAGGAACAAATAGATCCCAAGATGTTGGATGTTATCTATGGGATAAAATTTCTCAAAGGATGATAATTTGACTAAGTGTAGGGATAAGGATGCATCTACCCACACCTACTCAAACAAGATGATAATTCAACCAAGTATATGGAGAAGGATGCATCTACATATACCTAGCTAAACAAGATGATTTGATAATTTTGACTAAGCACATGAAGAATGATGCATCTATACATACCTAGCCAGAGATGATTTGATGTTTTTGATTCAAGGTTTTCAAGGATTTTGATTTGTTTCAAAGATTTTGATGATTTCGATTTGCCAAAAAGCCTAGCAGGAAGGATGGTCTCAAGATTTTCAAGAGTTGATGGTGAGATGATTTTTAGTTTAATGTTTGAAAGATGGATGAAAGATTTTGATTTTGACCCTATGTTTACCTAAAAAGACACTTGCTTACTAGACCTCGGTTTTGAAGAACATGCTTTCCTCTAGACAAGGTGTGCAAATTCATGAAAAATATTTGGATTTTGTTGAGAAAATAATTCATACAAATTTGGATGATTTCTTGAAGCTATTTTATAAAAGTTAAATGCAGTCTTCGTTTGAATTCGTATAGTGTTGAGAGACGCTTTTGGTGATCTTTTGGACTAAGAACTTTTACCTTTGGTTTCTTGATCTTGATCTTGTGTGAAATCATTTGGGACACATGTGTGGGATCCAATTGTTTTTAGTCTTTTCTTAATGACTTCATTTTACCACAAAAAATTCTTGATTAGCTTTTCAAACTAGATGTCCAATGTCTTAACTTCTCATCCCACAAAGTATATCATTTGGAACTTTGATGAAAACAAGGCAAGGGTTACCTATTGTTAACATTATTAAGCAAATTGAGATATAAATCCAAGTGTTTAGAAACCTCTCAGTATAAAATCCCAAGGGAAAGCAATAATACTCAAATTCGGTCAATTCTATTTGCTTCCTAAAGGGTTTTAAGTTTTGATGACAATATTAAATGTTTGTTTCCCAATGTTTACAAACAAGAAAAGTGTTTTATAACCAAGAACAAGCACAACCCTATGGATATGAAAGACTGTATTTGTTGAGTCCCCACTTGGAAAAGTCTAACTACGCTTATTTTTAGTGAATGGTTAGATGCTTGACCCCACTGCCTCTCCTCCATGGCACTCACTTATATAGGGCATCCAAGCATCAACACCCATGAAACTCCCATGGCATACTTTCCATTTCTACTAAAAACTGTAAAAGTGTGGGGTAGCTTCAAAACGATCGTTCCTGCACCAACAAATAGATAGGGATTTTGGCCTTTCTAAACAAGGGTTTTAATTCAGACTTTTCATTCGTAGGGATTGATCCATGCAAAGAGAGACCATTGCTGCCCTTCTCGTCAAAACCAACCACGTGATACTAACCTTTGTTCCAATACTCACTTTTATATCCTGGCTGGAAATACACTTGGCTTTAGTATGTGACCAGTTGAGTCGTTCCCTTGGGTGAGTAATTTTTCCCCAAGGCAAGCCCTCTAAGATAAACAAAAGTGAGAAAACATATTCGTAGTTCAATTGATCTTTATTGAGAAATAAAGAGACAACACACACAATATGTTCCACTCACACTCATAAGATGTGTTCAATTTTAATCCCAAAATGAAGTGTGGAGGCAATTACTTTACCCAACTTAAGACCACCAAAAAGCCTTTTGATTCTCAAGATCACTGTGAGGTGCGAGAGAAGTGCATACATCTTTTCAATGGTATTACTTCGAGTAAGCAATTACAAAACAAAATAACACATGTTCTTTTTTAAACCCACAAAAGTGATAATGACTTCTTTTTAAACACCAAAGGAAATGTGAAGATTGCCTTGTTCAATTGTTAATCTTTAAACCAAATCTAGTGAGTTTGTCCTAAATTTCATTTTAAGCCCTTTTGTAGTAAAAATTGAAATGTTCTTTATAGAGCCCAAAAGAAATTTAGTAGGTCCTAAGCATGAAAGATAACAAAATTTCTTAAGAGAAATTGTGAGTTCTCTAATAGTGTTAAACAAACACTAAATTGTTCAAAAGACTTGGTACTATGACAAAGTGATGTCATCATGCCTCTTTTCTCCTTCACCTTTGATCAAGTCAACCTACAAAAAACTAGTTAGATCTGCAAAATAGAGATCAAGAAAGTAAGTAATAACCTAAATGATCAAACTTGAAAAAGGCACATGTCATAAAAACTAAATTTCACTCTTTACTTCCCTTCCGCGGTAGAGTCTACACATATGGTGTAGTTTGAAGCCCTCCAATGGTGCTATATAGTGTTGCTTACCAGTTAGTGTCGCTCTACAATAGGGACAGAGACTGTGAAGGCATTGCTCTTTTGGTCAGTGGTGGAGTTTGAAATTTGAAATTTCCAGCATGTGAGAATATACCCAACGGTGCAGTTTAGAATTTAGAATTCTAGGCAGGAAACACAAAGCGTCACAGTTTGGAATCTGAAGCAGTGCTATATGGCGACACTGGGATGCTAGTGATTCTTTATTGTGACATTGGTCTGCTAGCGGTGGAGTTCCCTGTAGACACAAAAACAAAGAAAAAAGCACAAAAATTGATGAAAAAATGTGATTTAAACTTCTAGTTTTCCCTCCTAGCACCAAAATGTGGAACCAAGATCCTAGTACCTGCAAGACATAACAAACACACACATTAGAAGATTAAAATGCAAGTTAGAATCTAAGTTCCCCATAAAATCCATTGAATAATGCTCAAATAGGAATGAAAGCAAGAATACTACAAAAAGCAATAAGATAGATTAAATCCTATTAAAAAGCAATGCAAACTCTTGATCTTATGGGGGAATTGGTGCCAATTTGATGTGAAAATTGGCCCTTTCCCAACTCCTATGATGCAAGATTGATGAGTGATGAAGAGTGATCCACTTGATGAAGATTTAAATATGCTCCAAGATGAAAAACCTGCATAACCTAGCTAAGAGTTTATGAAATGGATGAGAATTGCTTTGCTTGAGTATGGATTTGAGTAGAGTAAGAGTGCTCAAATTGTGGATGCTCAAATGAGGAAAGAAGCCTCTTATTTATAGAATGAAAGTTGGAAAAATGCCCAAAATGACGCAATGTGGGACTAACTTTCAACCAATGGCAAGGTGCCACTTGTCAAGAGATGGGTGGATGAAGGATGTGCACATTTTGATGAATATGCCCATAAATGCATAAATTTGAAATTTGAAAATAGTGAAATGACAAGGTGGATGAAGATTCAAATGGAGTAATGGCCACTTGGCTCAATGCAAAAGGACTTGTGAGGTGAAATAAATGCCTTGTTAGAAGGACAAAGTCCACTTGGATTTGAATTCAAATTTGAAAGAATATTCCCCTATTATGCCATGTTGAGAGAAAATAGGGATTTAATGAATGAATTAAATCTATTTTCATGTGCAAGTGGCAAAAGCTAGAGGATGGGACATGAATTAGGAATAAATTAATCAAGGGTCAATTAATTTAATGAAGGATTAGATGATGTGACAAATTTGACTTAGATTTATGGGTTTATTTAAATCAAAGATGAGAAGAATATGATTTAGACATTAATTAAATAAAGATTTTTGATTTATTCAATTTAAAGGAGATGGAGTTAGATTAAATCAAATAAGGTTTTAATTTATTTAATTTAATGAGATAGAATTTAGAAATTAATTAAATAAAATTGATTTATTTAATTAAATAGGGATAATTAGATCAGATTGATTGACTTAATTAACAAAAGAGAATGACTTAATCAGATAAATGATTTATTTAATTAAGAGAGGAAAAGTGATGAATTTAATCAAATAAGGGTATTCAATTAAATGATTAGACCAAGGGATGATTTAGGATGAAATGGTGTTAGTAGTCAGGATCGGATGTGCAATGTCAATCCGTATATTTTTCAAGTCTACAATCAGGATTCGATACCAACTAAAAGGAAGTTGGGTACCTAGAAAAGCTTCCTACACCAATCTATTTGAGGAGACAATGTGAATTATTTTATAGTATCAAACCCTTATACAATTATATTAAAGAAGATGCACATATCAGGTAACATAAATAGTATTATAGATACCATTAAAAAACACATAACACCAAATATACGTGGGGAAAACCCTTTCAAGAGAAAAAATCCACACACCAAAAACTCGAACAATGTAATATCTATAAACACTAGTTACAATACACTTGTAGTGCAAGTTGAGCTACAAAATTTTGTTTGTGTTACAAACATGAAGTCAATCCGACAACATATCAATACTTGCAAAACACATTATCATACAACTCTAAATGTAACACAAGAATTTATAGATCTCATGGGTAAAAGTACAAAGGTGTGTCACACTTTTATAAAGGAAATGGCCAACACTAATCCAACTTTGAAACTTGAATCACTAAAAAGTGATATATATGTTTTGAATTTTTAGATGATGTAAACTAATAAAATATTTATTCTTTCATATATTTTATGTTTGTATTTAAAAAATAAAAAAAAAAAATTGAATATAGTTTTTTATAAATTAACACTATAATTTAGTTGCTGATAAAATGCTGAAAAATGAAGTTACATGAGACGTCAATCTTTATATAGTAAATTTATTTTTTTCCTTCATTTTTTTATGTGTATTTATAACTTGAAACTTTAGGGCATGGATATATTTTTTTTCCAATTTTGGTAAATATATATTTTTAAATAAATATTAAAATGTGCGCATATTAAAAGTTAGCTATTTCTAGTCAACGTCAAGTTTCATATTAATTATTTATCTAAAATAGAAAAATAATTATACCATCTTGATCTAGATTCTTGTATCTAGGGCATGATGTTTTTTTCAAGTTTTTTAATAAGTTTTACAATTTTTCCTTGACATGGTAATCAACCTAATGTTTTGTGCTGATAAGCTACATTTAGTAAAAAAAAAAAGGAAAATATAAATAATATTTAAACTATTAAAATATATACATTTTTGAAAACCAAACTTATGGATCTACAAAAAGGTATTTTTTATATTTAAAAAAAATATTTTTTACACAAGTAGAAGTTCTCGCAACATCAAGTTTTTCAAATAATTTTTTTTTTGGTAAATTGGATTCAAAGTGGTGCTAAATATGCATTTAGCCAAAAATTTTAGTTAGAAAAGTTGTGGACATATATAACTTAGCTAGAATGAATCTTACAAGATCATATGTTTGACCAAAATTACTTTTTAGTTAAAAATACTTAAATTCACTTATGTTGATAAGTTGGCCGAAAGTGTGATACAACTTTATGTTGATACCCTCATGACAAAGTTGAACACCTAGAATCTTTACATGCAAGGTGTCACCCAACATGCATGTCATAATTTGTCACAATTGACTCTTACATTGTCATAATCTGTCATATGATAATATTTTTCATAATCAACTATAATTAACTTATGACATATGAAAAATGCTTATAAATTAGCACAAATTAAGGCCCCACAAAATGGGACGCCCACCTCCACCAATTTAGCTTACAATTTTCATGCATGACTCTTACAACTGTCATAAACTATCATGGCAAGTTGTCATAGTTTATCATAATTGTGACATAACAACTTATGACAATTGCCACTATTTTAGCCACAAACTTAGGTGCTCAAAAGTGGACACCTACCTCCTTGAAATTAGCTTCCAAAATGCACATGTAACCTTCTATGTAGGATGCCACATCACCAGTGGGTCCCATAAAGTGCCAAAACATTAGTAGGCAAAATATATTAGGATAAAATATATAATTAATCACCAAAAATTAAATGCTAGGAATTGTAAAGGTTGAGACACCTTAATCCCAACAAGTACATCCATTTTCACCCCTTTTTAATTTAATTAGTTGTTTATAAATTTAAAATGTTTTCAAACTATCATACTTGAATTTTCTCATTATTTTATTTGACCTAGGGGATTTAGTCACCTTGCAAGGAATTGAACCTATATATATGTAAGATTGACCTATAGGAAAACAATATATAATGAGGTTTGATATGGGGTTTGAAAGAACACACATGTTTGAAACAATAGTCTTAATAGTATCTTTTGTGTAATCTTAACCATTTTTATCCTTCTATTTAACATGCTAAATTAACTAATGACAATCTGGGCATGATTTTTTGGTTGCAAAATGAGTTGGAGATCTAAGAATGAACATAGAACCATAAAATTGAGAGCTTAAGATCATTATCTGACAAATAGGGTTTGGAATTATTAGAGATTAAAATATTGAGATATTTTGTGCATTTACCTCTATTGTTCTATGATATTTGCATACTTAATACCCTCACAAAGAGGCCAGATTCAAATATGAATACCCTCATATTTTAGTTACCATTGATGATTTTTGGTGCACCATGAGACTTCTCATGAGGGGTAGATAAGTATAGACATAATATAGTACACTACAATAGGATCACTAGTTGTATTAGTGGTGTATAAGTCATGCATGACTTGAGGGGATGGTATACCATATTTTGATATTGTGCTTAGAGATGCATCCTAGGGACACAAGTTGTTACTCATCATTATTGGTATATTAGTCTTTCTCTTGAAGATTGAAATGGGCATTAAAGAAAGCAAAAAGATGATCCTTATAGAAAAGAAGAGAGAAGAAGAGAAAGGGTAAAGCAAACATAATATAGAGGAAGATATTGAATAAGGTTAGAGAGTGCAAGAAATATCAAGAGAGATAAATAAGAGGGATTAGGATAGTGAATTCCATAATATTGAAATAGGAGGTTACTCAATGGACATGGTGATCACTAATATTGAATAACTATAGTGATCTATAACCCAAATAAGAATTGTAAAGGAAAAATTAATAAGAATGAATGGATCAAGTGAAAGAATATGAGGTATGAATGAATTGGAACCTTAGATAAAAGACACCACAAATGTGGTGGAAAAGGAGAGGCTTAGAAACTTAATGATGCTCAACCTATAAGATGGATAGCCCAAGGGTTGATTTCTAATGAAAATTCTAATAGGTGTCATCCAAGGGTTATAAAAAATGATGTGTTTGAGGAGTTGGTCACTCCAATATCTAGATGGAGCATAATGAATCTCAATATGAACATATGCAATGGTGAAGTAAGTAGGCATGATGGAATCCAAAGGGAAGAAGTAAATAAACTATTATTTGGAAAACAAGATGAAAGAAGATAAAGTAATAAAATGAAGGGAATCATGAGAAATTCAAAATTTTCTAAAGATACACGAGATGTTTGGAAAAAATAGTCCCAATGATGAAAATAAGTTAGGCACTCATAAATATAAGCTATTAACTAATAAATAGTTACCAAAAGATACATCCCCTAAGCCAAAGAGATATTATGAGAAGATTAATACCTAGACCATATGTCACCCCCATGTTAATTAGTCTAGAAGTATATCTAAAGATGATATAGATAATGAGTCATTATGAAATATTAAGGAAACAAAGGCAAGAGGAGAAATTTAAACTAATTTTGAAGAGATCCTAACAATAAATTTATATAAAAGTAAGTTATCTAGAGATAAGGGTTGAAATTGGAAGCTAGTAAAGGATTAGAGAAGTGAAATTAGGAAAAGGAAGCCTAAGGTAAAGTAGGGAGGTGAAAGTAGGAAAATGAAGCCTTTGGTAAAATAGAGAAGTGAAACTAGTTAGAGATATTGAAGGAAAGAGGAAAACAAACTCAATAATAGATAATAGCTTGGGAGAAAGGACAACCACCTCCCCACAAAAATAAAATAAAACAAGTCCCCTCTTGTGAGTATGGCCATATAAGATGAATCTTCGTATATTTGGAAAACTAACTAAAGATGCCAACAAACATATGTTCATCTAGGTGTCTCACTAGAGAAGGTCAAGGATCAATAATGATTGATCCAAGTTATTTTATTTTGTTGGGACACTCAAGGATTATTTATTGAAGTAGTATATCAATAGGTGTCCTAGCCATGGAAAAACATGGGATGAATTAAATTCTTTATTCTTGATAAAAATGCATTCCCCTAATTTCCCATCAAAAAGTGTGAGCAAAATGTGAGATATGGTGCAAGGAAAGACTAAATTGGTAAAATAATATGACCAATGGTTTAAGAGTGATCAATAAATTACAATAAAATTTATCTAAAAAATAAATAATTGAATGGTTTATCTTAGGGTTGGCCCCCTATATTAGGGTTGTATTGGATTGGAAAGGGTTCCCATGTTATAAAGAAGTGGTGGAAATGGCCAGCATGGTAGAGGCTTTAATCATGGAGGTGAAGGGGAGAGACCTTAGATATAAATGAGATATAGAGAAACCTAGATTAGAGCTAGAGTAGCTAAAAATTAAATAGGAAACATTAACAAAAAGAGAGAAAATGGATGCATCTCCCCTTCTAGAAGGAATAAAATTTGGTTACATACTCATTATTGCAATGAAGGAAAATTAACAAATGAATTTCCCATGACATAAGACACCTGGAGGGTTGCCACATTAAGGGTTGAATTTTATAAAATCATAAATAGGCTAAAATTAGTATATTTTAGTTTGTGAAAAGAACGAGATTGAAAAATCATAAATGATTTCCCCCCTCAATATACAATAAACCTAGAATTGAATAATTACATGCTAGAGGATTGGATATAGCCCAAGGTTTAGTTGAAATATATTTTCACACTCAAGATCATGGCTATTTGATCTCATAGTGGATCCATAATTTTAAACAAGCTAACAATATCACCCATGCAATGCCATAATATCAAGATGTAGTCCCCTCCATGAATAATCATGAATACTATTCATGAGGTGATGGTAGGGGAGGCTACCACAATAATAATATATGTGGTTGAGGAAGAAGAATAATCCAAATTTTGACATGCTACAACTATGAAAAATCAAGACACTATACTAAATAGTACACAAGTGATAAGGAAAATAAATAAATGTGTGATTTTTATGGTTATAGCACACATGATGTATTCACATGCCTCAAATCCACACAATTCTATAGAAATGGGTCGACAACAATTAAAAAGAATAAATAATTTTCAATCCTAAATGTATCCCATGATGCCAAGGAAATGATGATGATACCTATAAGAGAAGGGTATAATCTAATTGGTGTATGAAATTAGAGGCATAGAATAACTGAGAGATAAGAGAGCTTTCAATAACAAGGAAAAAATGTTATAAAGGGAATATAATGAAAATAAATAAATACTCATAAATAAGGTTGTTGAGGAGTTAAATAAGAAGAAAAATAGAGCAAAAATGATCACACGAGGAGGAGTTGACACTAGCAAGAAGTATCTAATGAAAGTGAGGAGGAAGAAATTATCTAGAAAAGAAAAATATGACACAATAGTGATTCAATCAAAAAATTTGATTGAAAAAAAGAGAAAGAGAGGAAGAAGGGAAGGCTTGTTTTTTAGAGAAAGAAGTACAAAGATCAAGAGAATTGGAATTTTTCATAGAGGAAGATGATTTATTAGAAAAGATTGAATAACTTGAAATATTGGAATAAAATAAATTTAGAATAGAGGAGAAGATCACAAGTTAGAAGTGTATAAAAAATAGAAAAGAAATGGAAAAATAACCAATACTATTAGATTTCAAACTCTATGGAAGGTTGGTAAAAAAATATTACTTGAATTGGGCACCAAAATTAATATTATTCAAAATAAAATATAGGAGGAACTAGGTAAACTAAAACTACATAAAACACCTTATAATATTGTCTCAGCAGATGTCCCCTAGGCACTTGGAGGAATATAGACACAAATTTTATGGGGATTAAAAAAAGAGTAGAATTTGAAGTTTCAATAGAGATGCATGAGGGAACCCATGACCCTTTTACCGTTCTTTTGGATCTCAAATGGTTTATAAATAATAATGGTATGTTTGATACCTCATATGAAGAAAAAATATTATAAGGAAATTACAAATTGATACATATATTGTTGGATGAAGGAATGAAGCTTATACATTGTAGTGCCCCTCATTTTGTTCTTTGTTAGACTGACAGTTGTTTTTGTTTTGGATTGAGACATTATGACACTTTGTTTTATGTTGGACTCACTGCTACAATGATAGTTTGATGGTACTTCTATTACTGGTGTTTTATGCTTATGATATGACTAGCATATGGACTTAATTGGTTATGTGGATTAATCTTATTATGAGCATTATGCGATTATCTGGTGAATGTTCTTATCTTGTTGTTATGTGTGGATGTTGTTCATCTTTGATGTTTTTTGGAGAAGGGGAATAGTGTTGCATCACTCACTTGTGAGTGCCCAACGATGCTGTGATTTTCCTTTCATGGTGTGCCTGATTGTATGATTATGTACATGCTCGACCATTTTGTTTGCTGCAGGTTACAGGTACTAGGCATCAACTCCACTTGAATTGATAGGTTTGAGCGTGCCTTAAACCCAATGGAATTATTGAACTGAGGTATCACTTGGTCCCTTGTTTCATCCATCATCCTTGAAAAGGATGAGTATCCAATTTTCACACCTTGTCAATGTTGTTCATATGGTGAGTTTGGTCAATTAGTGTCATTTGTGGCTTGTTTTTTGACCTCGCTTTGTGGTCAGGTATTGTTTAGTGTTTAGTCCATTTGATTTAATTTGGTCGATAAGTGTTTCTGATTTATTGTTGTATTAAAATAAAGTTATTAAAGTTAAAAATGTATTTTTGATAATTAAAAATAAATGTTTTTATATAATTATAAGTGATGATCAAATAAATTACAATGTTAAGTTGAAGTTAGCAAATAAAATATTAGAAGGTGACTATTAAGTTTAAATAAATTAGAATATGTTTGTTGAGTAAATAAAAAAATAAATATATAAATAATGGTAGTGAACAATAGACCTAAAAATAAAATAATTAAATAAAAGAAAGTTTACATGTAGTAGGCACTCCCGAACAATTATTAGAATTGGTTATTTTTGCATGAAAAGGGGGTTTGGAATAATATCTTGATAATAATCTTTGTTTTGGCTTCTCGTGAATACTTGGTTGGATGGAGATTTCATTCTATAAGCTGAAAAGTAATCTGCTTGCAAACTTGAAGTACTGGGGATTTGGAATTGGAATTCTGTAAAATTATTTGGGGTCTTTGAAGTGACTAGAGCTGCAACTTTGGAATTTAGAGCCCGACATTAATCTTTAGTTCAACCAATCAATTTAATCCAGGTTCCATTGTCTTTTCTCAATTTTAATTCTGTTTAGAAAATGAATATTGAATGATTGTGCTGTTTGAAGCAAAATATTTACTTGTTAATTTTTGAGTGTACAATTTAGCAAATGCGTTGTCTAAGAATTGTTAAAGCCATTTTCAGTGAATTACTTTGGCATATTTCTCTGTTCTATTCATCGTTTGCATTCAAAAATTTTCCCTCTATCCCTAGTCAAATGAATGGCACACATAATTATCCCTTTGTGGTGAATTTGTTTTGGTCGCTGCTTGAATTCTAGTGCCATCTGCTCATTCTTGGCTTTAGGTTCATTATGTCAATGGTTTTGTGTTAAAGTTGGGCATTCAATGCCTGTATTGTAATGGAGGTATTTTAGGATCAGTATTTGATGCTTTCACCGTGTAGTGAGTAGTCGCTTCACCTTGGAAAACAATAGATACCATTCTGTTCTTTCCTATGCCAATCATTTATCTTTGAATACTTTGTTTTCAATTGGATATAATATTTAAAGCCTGGCGATTGATGTGTGTATTTCCTTTTATTTCGATGTATTTGATATGGATTGGGAATTCGTTAGCTATGTACCATATATGGTATTTGAAGAATAAATAGTCGGTTGGGTATTTGATAGACTCGATTATAATGTTGCATATGGGTATGCTTGGGTTGCACCTCCCTCCTTGTACTTTACATCCAATGCTTTGTATTTTCTTGGTTTACACTATGCATAGCAATTTTATTCCCAGCGCCATGTACTTGTTTTGGGATATTATGATTTTAATTCATCAGCCCTTATCAATGGATAAATGTTGTGCTAGGAGTTCGATTTAAACCACATTACATTGGTAGGTCACTTCTATGTATATCGATGAATATATATATAATGCTTGAATGTGCTATAAATGTGTTTTATTTGGTATTGATATGAATGGAAATTGATTTATATATATAAATATAAATGTATATATAAATTACATATGTATGGTTGTACTTGTAGTAATATGTTGTTATAATACCATCTGTTATTTTGAAAACAGTATTATGATTTTAAGATATATATATATATATATATAGCAAAAGAGTATTTTTTCCTGTAAGAATTATTTAATCTTGTGAGTAAAATGAATTGGGTAATTAAACAAAGGAAATTGATTTACATACAATTGGATATTGACGGGAATTGTTTAAACAAATGAGTTGGATTATTATATCGTTGGGAATGCTATTTTTTTTCATAATCAAATCACTATGTAATTAGCTATTAGATTAATGGTTATTGTGGTATGTGACCCATTAAGGGAATTATGTGGTTAGTGTTAAAGTATGGGTTTGTTTGTTTGTATTGAATATTGGGTTGTCTTCCAGAGGTTTTGGGGGGGAATATCTTTGTACGTAAGGTTCTTTTGGTGGCTTCACTTTGGTTGAAGTTTGATAATGTATTGTGTGTGTGCAAGAAGGTCCATGCCTTGCACTGTATATTGATTCTTATGATTACGCTTAGTGCACAAGAGGGTATATTTCTTCCTTGTCTGTAGGGTTTACTAGTTGCAAGTAGGGGGAGTGGCTCTCAATGGGGGTCAGAACCCAAAGTGGTGTCAAGGGTAACCCATATGAGAGTTTCTTAGTGCAATTATAACCTAAAATGAAATAGGGGGGAAGGATAGATCTCACATTGTAAGAGAGGGGACCCAACCACGTTCAAGGTCCCAAGTCACAGAGACCGAAGAGCAAAAGGTTGCCCTAACTTACCTTAGCTAAAAGGAGTGTTAGGAGATGAAGGACGAGAATGATGAGGAGTATAAGGTCCTTCGATCACTCTATAGACTCGAAACACAGAATGGGGCTAGGCGAGTCAGTTTTGTGTTCAACATTGCACCTTAGGAAGCTCTTTGTCCGAGGACAAAAGTGCAATTTCGGGACAACAATGCGATGCACTGGAATCTCTTAGGTGCGCTGGCATCCATACAACTAGAGGACTAAAGAGACAAAGTTAAACACAAGAAAATAGACTAACAACCTAGCTAGTGGTTTTTTGAAGAACAAAATAACACTATGAAATAAGAAATGTATATACAAATATGATAAAATAAGTAGATTAAAGCTAGGGTGACAAGAATAATCTCACAAAGAAGCCTGTTTTCCAGCTAGCTCCAAGAAGCACACCCACCTACACACAATAAAGAGGAACATTGTTGGGTGGCTGTATAGGGGCTTGCCTCTGTCAAACCCCAGTTTTGGTGTTTCCACCTCCACGAAAAGCAAAGTTTTCAACAATGGAGAAATATATGATAAAGAAGGAAATGGAGTGAAGAACACAAAAACACTACAAAACAGTGTTATGCTACACAACCAAATCATAGAGGAGAGGAGTAGAAAGCTTACCACCTCCACCAAGAGCTCACTAGCTAATGGAGGAGAAAATGAGAGGACTCAAGCCCCTGCTACAATGGTGTTTGTTCCACACTTGCTCTACGAAGTTGACAAAGTGTTGTTGATGCTGCTATGGAGTGCAAAGTGCTACTTGAGAGTGATGGATGCTAAGAGAATGCTTAAGCTTGTGAAGAAGATTGTGTGAAGGGATGTGTAGAAGATGAAAAGCATGTAGGAGTGAATTTGAAGGAAAGAATGAAGAAAACAACCATATTTGGGTTGGTTAGTCGAAGGAGACGTTACAAATCAACCTCCAATGGAAAGTGTAACGCCTTTGTAGGCTCCAGACGTAGGAATCTACCAAGGAGGTAAGCGCACTGCGTGAACATCTACGCACTGCACGGGTGTCCCCAACAGTTATTCCTCTGCCGACACTCAAAAAAACCACCAAGTGGAATGAAGGCAATAGGCTTATGTGAAATTTAGCCTTCAAATTTGGTTTTCTAAAGTGAGGAAGGGTAAAAGGGAAATTTGCATAAGGGGTGCAAATTCGCTCCTATACATCTTTCCCCCACTTTAGCGAGCATGAATACTGATGAGTGCTTCGGTAAAGTAGATTAGAGAAGTAATAGAGTTAGAAATGTATACCTAAACTGTTGAGGAAACAAACCACGATTTGAAAAAGTTGAGAGTGTAGTACAAGTAAAGGACTTCATATCCCCACATAACTATGAAGCTAAAAATGAAAGTGTCTTACAAGCTTGTGGACCTATAAGGAGGCAACCCCCAAGATCTCTCACATGAAGGAAGCCTCGAGAAGTAATCACCTCACAAGCCCGAAGACTTGCAAGGAAGGTGTCCCCCAAGATATCTCACATGGAGGATACCTAGAAAAGCACCTTACAAGCCCGCAAACCTACAAGGAAGCATCCCCCAAAATCTCTCGCATGGAGGAATCTAGAAAAGTGCCTTATAGACCTGCAAACCTACAAGGAAAGTGCCCTTCAAGATCTCTCACATGAAGGAAACCCAAAAAAGTGCCCTACAAACCCGCAAACCTACAGGGGAGCCACCCCCAAGATCTCTCACATGGAGCAAGCTCAAAGGAAGCACCCTACAGGCCTGCATTCCTGCAGGGAGGTATCCTCCAAGATCTCTCACATGGAGGAAACCCAAGGAAGGGGACTCCACAGAGTCAAGAATTGGCTTCATAGGTGCACTTGTAAAGTGACATGTTTACCCACAAATAGAACATGTCAGAAAGCGGCCACACAGGTAAGTAAGTGGATAGTCTCGAAGATCGTGAAGAAGTTGGAAGAATTTCAAAGGGGTCCCTTGGGAACCCTAACTTGAAGAAGGGGTCCACTCAAGGGACACACTGTTCAAAATCACGAAAGAGATGTATCTTGAATCGATTCATCATCAAGGAATCCTTTTGAAAGATGCTCACTTCATCAAGGAATTCGAAAGGAAGAATATGCCCCCATACGAGGGGAAGATCAAAGTTGTTCCCACTTCAGAGGAACGTTCTGAAGTTCTTTCTTCACAAACCCATGATGAAGGGAACATGTTTCATTAGGGTTTCAAGTTGGGAATGCAATTCTTGAAAAGAAGTTTGTGAATATTCTCAAGAAAAGATTCGTTGGCAATGAATGCATTTTCTAAAAATCAAAATGTTGAAGAAGTGGCGTTGTCACACATGAGAGGGACAACTCAAGCAAAAAAGAGAGAAAGATAAAGCAAAAACAAAAGAGAAAAGAAAACACAAACAAAGGACATAGGGGTAGCTTGATATTTTAGGGTCAGAACTGCTCATAAACATATATATATGTATAGTAATAGTATATAAAATGAATTGTCATCAACCCCTTACTATTTTAAACCATGTGAAGAATGCACGAGAAGACAAAGTAAAAATAAAAAATTGGGTCAACATGGAAGGGAAGCCTTAAATGCCCCCAATGTTTTGCATCATCCCTAATTTATCAAAAATCAAGTCACAACCATGGAAGAATGATGCTACAAATAGAAGAAGGTTTACGACACAAAAACCATGCCTGTATCTAAGCACTAATAGGGGTGACGAGGGTCATCCAAGCACACATACCATGATCACGAGGGAACACATCACAACACACACACACATCTAATCTAAAGATAAAGAAGGGGCCTCCTCCTAACACTGATTGACCAAGAGGGTGTCCGCTTCCCACTTTAGATCATCGTAGGGGGAAGGAGGACGAGCCTGCAGTGGTGAAATGTTAAGAAGAGGAGCATCCGACCCTCTTGTGAAAAGGGCTAAGGAAGAGGGCCCCACAAGGTCCTCTCCACTGAGTTCTTGTGGAGCTAAGGTAAGCGATTTTGCGAAGATCGCCGACAAGGTTGAAACCTCGTCCAAAGAGTTAAACATGCACTTCATAGGAGTTCCATGTTTTACCTCAACAGACGAAGAATTTTGTGCCCAAGGTTCACTGCTAGGCTCACCGAGTGATTCGAGAGTGGTGACAAACTCAGGAGAAGCCGAGACTAGTTTTGTCACTAGGATAGAACAAGTTAGCGTGAGACCACCTTTCAGAGAAGGAAGGCTCCTCTTACATCCTCTGTTGCTGGAAGGACCACTCTCTACCTTCTACTTTGCTAGAGGAGGAAAACTTCCCATAAATGAGGCAAGAAGTGCAGAGTAAGAGGAGGAAGAGAAAAATGCCATAGATACCATTGTAGTGTTTGTCATATCTACAAGTTTTGGAAAAGGCTAGACATCCTAAAGGGACATCAATAGCAGCAACTCCACCAAAGGAGTGATGAAAACCTGTACTTTTTTAGAGTTAGACGTGTTCGCACTCGCAGTGGAAGCCAGAAGCGATATAGAGTTGGTTTGAATGGAAGTAGAGGGGAGGAGAGAGGAGGACACAATGGGAGGCCTTGATACAGGGGCAATCATCTCCTCTTCCTTCCTCTGTAAGGAGATTTTCTTAGCCATGAGAGCCTTTCACCGGTGCTTATGCTCGTGTGCAAGGTGGTTTCTACGACTCTTTGAATCAGAGGCCGAAGGTTGCAAAGGAACGAAAGGCTCCTGCTCATCCATGGGAGTGTCCACTCTAGCCATTTTTGACAAAGGAACAAACTCTTGAATGAGAGTAGGAGGAGTAGGTTGGGAAGCAGCAGGGGGAGTAGATTCAAGTGATTTGGCAGCGGGCCTCTTCTTGTTTACTGATTTGGGAGTAGGAGCGGTAGGAGGCCGTGAAGGTCGAGACATAGAGGATTCCCCACGGGGACCTTTCTTCTTGTTATACTGAACATGCCTAGGCTCCGTGGGAAAAAAATGAAGCTCAAATGCGGGACGCTTGGGCTTTCGCCAAGTGGGCACCATAGGATTCTCTCGAAAACGCATAACAAAATCTAATGGCACCTTAGCGGGACGAGAGGAAGCGTCAGGATGAACAACAAAAGAGGAAGAAGGAGGATCTGGGGACCACTTCTCTTCTTCCCTTCTACATGCCTTGGCGGCATCATTGTTAGCTTTTAGGAAAGCCCTGTGTGAAACAACATAAGGCGACGAAGGGTATCTCACTTTTTGCCTTAGGCACCCTTTCTTATAATTCTAATATGTTCAGTGTAGGAGGTCTATCTTAGGTGGGAGAGGACCAACGGGCGCAGGCCAAGAGTAATTCAAGGAGTAGCTACCACAAGCAACCAGTGGTTTATAACCAGTGTCATGAATCACATGTATAGAACCCCTGTGGATAAATTTTAAACATTTGTGCATGACCGAGGTTATGAAATTCATAGCTAATAACCAAGGGATACCTAGCTTCACTCTAAATAGTTCAGACCCAGGGATTATGTCGAACTAGAGATTCACAGATTTAGGTCCAACTAGAACTGACAAGAAAATACTACCCAAGGGGGGCATGGAAAGTTTGTCATGTGTGCAGATGGTGCTCACAGGTGCATTGTATCCATCTTTATGTGAGAATTTTATAAGCATGGTCTCCTCAATTATGATGTTCACTTGAGACGTCGGATCAACGAGAACACTTGCTACAATGTTTCTGTTGATTCGTGAAGGGATGTAAAGAGGAGATGGTTCCCTGTTAAAACCCATCAACATGTCCTGTGAAGTGAAGGTTATACCAGTACCACTACTCATAGGATATGTAGAGGGGATAGGTTGATGTAGGAAAGAGTCCATCACATGCAATGAATGATACTTTCATAGAGTCCCTAAAGGTTAAAGGATAAGATAGTGACCCAATCAAGGTTTTGTTACACAACACCTTCGAAACCTTCCAACTATGACTATTAGGGGTCGTAAGGTGAAAACCTCACAACAATCACACCTACAACACTCCTAGGATATGAGGAAAGGAACTTTTAGTATCACAAAACGGAACCAAAATGCTTCATGTTGGATTCACCAAAAATGTAAGAGGGGGACCAACCACGTTTAAGGCCCTAGGTCACGGAGAGCCAAGAGCAGAAGGCTGCCCTAACTTACCTCAACTAAAAGGAGTGTTAGGAAATGAAGAAAGAGAATGATGAGGACTATAAGATCCTTTGATCACTCTATAGACTTGAAACACAAAATTGGGCTAGGCAAGCCAGATTTTGGGTTCAACACTACGCCTCAGGAAGCCCTCTGCCCGAGGACAAAAGCATAGTTCTGGGATGACAAAGTGGCGTGTTGGCGTCTCTTAGGTGCGCTGGCATCCATACAACTAAAGGACTAAAGAGATAAGGTTAAACACAAGAAAATAGACTAACAACCTAGCTAGTGGTTTTTTAGGAGAAAAAAATAACACTATGCAATAAAAAATGTATAGACGAATATGATAAAACAAGTAGATTAAAGCTAGGGTGACAAGAATGATGTGATAAAGAAGCCTATTTTCTAGCTAGCTCCAAGAAGCATGTCCACCTACACATAATAAAGAGGAAAATTGTTGGTGGATATATAGGGGTTTTCCTCAGTCAGATCCCCATTTTTGTGTTTCCACCTCCATAGACAACCAAATTTGAGACAATGGAGAAATATATGATAAAGAAGGAAATGGAGTAAAGAACACAAAAGCACTACGTAACAGTGTTATGCTACTCAACCAAATCGTAGAGGAGAGAAGTAGAAATCTTACCACCTCCACCAAGAGCTCACTAGCTAATGGAGGAGAAAATGAGAGGACTCAAGCCCCTGGTGCAATGGTGTTTGTTCAACACTTGCTCTATGGAGTTGACAAAGTGTTGTTGTTGCTGCTATGGAGTGCAAAGTGTTGCTTGAGAGTGATGGATGTTGAGAGAATGCTTAAGCTTGTGAAGAAGATTGCGTGAAGGGATGTGTAGAAGACAAAAATCATGTAGGAGTGAATTTGAAGGAGAGAATGAAGAAAATGACCATATTCAAGTCGGTTAGTTGAAGGGGGCATTACAAATCGACCTCCAATAGGAAGTGTAATGCCTCTACAGGTTCTAGACACAAGAATCTACCAGGGACATAAGTGCACCACGTGGACATCTGCACATCGCGCGGGAATCCTTGACAGTTATTCCTTTGCTGACACTCAAAATAATTTCCCAGCAGAACGAAGGTAGTGGGCTTATGTGGAATTTAGCCTTAAAATTTGGTTTTCTAAAGTGAGGAAGGGTAAAAGGGGAATTTGCATAAGGGGTGCAAATTCGCTCCTATGCACACAATAAACAAGATAATTGGATGCCTCACCCATGCTTGTAGTGCTCGTTTAGGCTAAGGATGGGTTGAGAAGGGCTAGTTAGCAAGATCAACTTCCTTTTCCTCACGAAAGGAATGTTGGTCAGCATGTGTCACCTTATGGGGCCGACGTCTAGTGAGAGACTATCACGGTAACCATAGATGGGGGTCGGTGTCTAGTGAGAGGATGTTAGGGTAACCCATGCCAGGACCATGTGATGACTCCCTTTTGCAGTCTAGCATTCCCTAGTTATGTTATCCCCTTCTATTGTGTGTATGCCTCTAGAAGCGATGTATTTATATATGTGATGTTAATGTTGTTGCAGCATTGTGTTGGAGCTATATTTAGCCTTGTGTTGTTAGCCTGTGGTCTTTGTGACAGTTTGTGGTAGTGGGACCTTGTGTTATATCCTAGCATGAGGGGTGGACCTTAGGGTTCCACATGGTTAGGAGGTTGGTGCTTTTTCCTCTATTGGGTGCCCTTGTTGCTTGTTCATGTGCGTGGTGACTTCTCATGGTGTTGTGGACTCCTGCACCTATTCCTGTTCGAGTGGACTATCTTCTATGTACTTGTATTGCACTATAAATCACTTGTATCATGTATTGTAATTCAGATGTATTCTCCCATGTATTGGAGGAAACATTGTTATAAAAGTTGTAATGTTGTAACAGATAGTAATGAACTCTCTTGTAATGGAGAATGTTAAGTGATGTATTTTACATATGATAGTTATTTGAAATGATCTTGAATGTTATTTATTTGATGACTTGTTATGGAAAATTCATATTGGTTGATCATTTAATGTGATGGATTAAACAAACTCTTTATTGTTAGATAAATCATGTTTAATGAAATAATTCTTGTTAGCATGGTTAATAGATAAATTAGTAGCGTAGTCACAGAACCTTAGAGGACTTATGTTAGATTTCATATTATTTTATGTTATGCAATCTATTGTGTATTTCTTTAAAATAAAAATGTTCCATTATTTAGTCTTGTTAGGTGTTTTCCTTCGGGGTTCCCTGGTGGGGTGTTACATACATGAGAGATTTATGTACTATAGTTGATGATGTAGAGAAAATCTAAAAGACTTAGAGAACTCTATACAATTGTGAGAATCCCAAAAATTGAATCAAATTGTGAACCAATATTCTATGAGATAATTATGGAGAGTGACAAGTTTTCAACATACACCAAAGATGCAACAAAAGCATAGTAATGGAATAAACTAGAGAAAAGAATAATAAAAATATTAGGGGTGAGAAAAGTGTTTAGAATTAGAATAATAGTTCTAAATCAATATTGGAAAGTGTCATAAAATAAGCAATTTCATTGCAAAGAAAAAGGAGTTGCAACATGAAGAGGGGGATCTCACACATGTAAAGCTACCCATTATTCAAGAGTTGGAGATATTTTGGGTTACTTGTAAGGCATGAAAATGATCTTTGAGAAAGAGAATTTATTAATGGAGTTCCTAGATGATACTCTGGTACTAAGTGTGGCAAGATGGTGGAACACTCATAGTTTGAATATTCCTACTTAGAAGGTAGTGCTAGTTTTCATCAATAAATAAAATCAAGAGAAAGAAGGTAATATGGATGCAATCGAACTATATAATGGTAAAACCAATCCCCATAATCACTTGATAAAATGTAACGAAATATGGGATGGTACAAAAGAAATTGATGATAGACTAAGAATCAAGTTATTATATTGGATATTATCACCAATAGTAAAAGCCTTGTACATAAATTAGGAATAAAGAACTAAAACCATGAATTGGATTATAAAAATAATGGTTTTTTGTAGAATTTATATTTTGGGATCCTTATAGGACTATTAACAATGTATTACAAAAGATCAAATAAATAGTTACTTTTTGTAAGAGTCAAACAATAGACTCAAGGAGCCAAGACCAACCTAACAAAATAAAAATAAACCTTCCATAAGGGAGTAACAAGAAAGAAATGATGGATTAATAATATCATACAATAAAAAAAAGATACAATAGGATAATATTGTATAAGAGAAACCTTGCTTATATAGGCAAGGTGAGAGATATGACAACATAAGACTATGAGACACAAAAAGTAAATAAACTAAATGTGACCTAAGTAAACTTAACTAACTAGGTGTGAATAATTCATAAAAGGGAACCCGATAGGTACTAAAACCCATTCACACCAATGCCTCCCTTAAGTGCAACTTGGGGAGGAACACATTGCTAATGTAAATAGTCATTATAAAACTAGTTAGTTAATCACAATTTCTAGGTTGACCTATTCACATCACATAAGTCTCCACTTAGGGACTTATAGAGTTTTGTCTCAACTCATGTGGTTGAGATATGTGCCATCAGTATTGGAGACATCTAGTGCATGAATATTTGCCACTTGCTCACACACTTGTCAAGTGAACTCACAAATGTGTTGTATCTTTGGATGGGTAGTTAGAGTTTCACTCTTACCTTCTCACCTCCTTATCCTTGTCTATATATATAAGGCTTCTATGTACATTTTACGCACTCTCATGTGTATGTGATAGAAATTTCTTTTGTGCGTGACATTGTGTTTCACTAGTGGGAGGTTATATTGTTCTTTTAGATTCTAACTAATTCCAACAAGGTATTAAAGTTAGTTTTGATTGAAGGTGTTGATTCGATGTTTTCATGAAAATTGCTCAACTTTATTGACTTATCACATATCAATTATCTATCCATAATTACACATCTCCTTCTCACATCAAAATGACTGAAACACATAATTCTATCATCAGAATGTTGTGGATCCTAACAAACATCACCATTGAGTTTGAAAGACCCAATGAAGAATAACCTTTTATTTAGAAAAAAATGATAACTTTGACCCCTTTTACATTTTTAAAATTCTTTCTATTTGTTATATTGAACAAATCCATACGGAACGAAAAAATTGAAAAAAATTTGTTTTTAGCCGAGAGCTATTCAGTTCTCTACCCATCTCACCATTTCCGATATATTTTGTAGATTTGGATGCTATTTTTCTTGGTTTGTGGCATATATGTGGTGTTTGCAACTATTTATTTGTAAGGTTTAATGACATTGATTTGGCCTTTTTTGGCCCTAATATGGCCATCGTCGACACTCTCCCACCGTGATAATTTCAATAGAAGAGAAGGATCAGGTAAATTTGCTTGGTTTGTAGACATATCCCAACGTGAATTTGGTGTTTTCAATTCCAATGGTGTCCTTGTTACTCTATTTGTATTTCAACCTGCAATACAATGCCCCCATTACGCGTCAATCGATTCGACAGACCAAGCAGTGAATCTGATTAAAAAGCTTGACTTGGATATAGAATGTAGTATGTTGCATATGCTAGAACATCCTGCATGACGGTCTTGCCTATCATTGTCATATACTAAAGAGCAGTTGAAGGGGGTGTGCCTGTGCACCTATTTCAGCTTTCTCTATTTAGGCATCGCCAAGGATCTAAACTCCTTTAAAAATTTTAGTAGTCCATTACCAAGATTTGGATAGCGTAACATCAGCTTCCAATTTTGGACAACACAACATCAACTAGCACCATTACCATGACCCTGGTAACTCGCCACAGGAATCTAAAACACAACTTTTGGGCCAAAATCAACCCACGCCTCCCATCAACATCATTTTCATGCTCTCTGCCATCGTGGACTTCATTCTTTCGCCATCGCTGGAGGTTTTTTTTCAAGTTTGGAGTTGTTGCTCAAGGTTTTGTATTGCTTCTCTATGTATTAAAGTCTTAGCATGCTGTAGATTTGGTCAAACTGTCACGCAACTACCTAATACACTCCATAAGATTCGAGCTCATTAGCAGCATTATCATTAAAGGAAGTGGGTCCTCCAGCTGTGGATTTCCTCCTTTAGTAGCCTCCTTTGTGCGACCACATCAACCTCCCTGCCACAGACCATCGACCAAGTCAATGGCTACACAACATAGCATACAAGGGTGACAAGAAGCAGGCTAGAAAGGGATAGAAAGAGGGAGAGAGGGAGAGATAGGGATAGAAAGGGATAGAAAGAGGGAGAGATATAGGGGAAGAGAGAGGGGAGGGTTAAGGAATAGAGATAGAGGAAGATAAAGATGGAGATGGAGATGGAGATGGAGATGGAGGAGAGTATATATATATATATAGACTGACAAATAGAAATCTAAGGAGATATGGAGAGAGGGGGAGAGGGAGAGATAGACTAAGAGATAGACAAACATAGATAAGTAGCTATAGAAAAATAGAGATGGAGAGAGGGAGAGAGAAAGAGGGAGAAATAGATATATGGGAAGAGTAAGGGAGAGAAAGGTAGAGATAGAGATAGATAGGGGGATAGGGAGAGAGGGAGAGAGAAAGAGATGGGGAGAGATAAAGAGAGGCATCATATATAAAGAGAGGGAGAGAAAGGGAGAGAGATAGGTAGAGGAGGGAGAGAAAGGGAGATAGATAGGTAGAGGAGGGAGAGAGATGGGTAGAGAGGGAGAGGGATAAATATAGATAAGAACTTGTGATATAGAGAGATAGAGATGGATAGTGATAAAAAGAGATAGAGAGAGGAGTGAGAGG